>VSMD01028038.1:0-18923 GCA_008750895.1 Mirza zaza | reverse complement strand
ACTACCACAGCACTTCCACCTAGACAGTCTTTCCAACGCATTTTAAAATCTTAAAAGATTTCCACACTTGGATTAGACACTGTATTCTGACTGTAATCTTCCAATTTATAGACAATTAGGATGATTCTTTAGATTTTGAAGGGATGGGACTATGGGGCAAAAGAGATCTATCAGTGTTTTAGCTCAGTGGCTTAATTTTAAAATGAGCTTCATTACAAAATTCATCTTTCTTAGAGCATGTTATTTGAGTCTCTACCATAGCAAAATACAAGATATAAAACTATTTTATATTCCAAAGGATTACATATATTGTTCTTGATAAAATACAATAATGTCTTTTGTGCATTTTTAAGTTACACTTCTGGGTGTACTATGTTTCAGAAGACTTAATTACCTCTGACCTTTTAGAGCTAATATCTTTTAATGTCCTTTAATATTTCTGTTTGCAATGATGTGTGTATTGATATCACAAATATATGTTAAGGTCTCCTATACTTAAGTAAGAGTCGTGGTTGTTACAAGACAGAATCCCTGTCCTCAAGATATTTATAAATGTTATTGCCTCATAAAATATACACAAATGCATTTCTTTATGTGTGTGCATATATGTGGGTATGTGTGTGAATGTTTAATATATGTGTGTATGTGTATATATAATTTATATGCACTAAATATATATAAAGAGAGAGATGTTAAGTAGCAAGTTGATAGCTAATTTATACTTGTGTTTTGTTCTGTTCTTGAGTAGCAGGAGTCACTTTAGGAATATAGTGAAATCTTTCTCTGTTATTTCAAAAGTCACTTTTTTGTTAAAATACAAAAAGGATTTTCTCTTTTGATAATATAGTTTGAGTGCCTCTTCCTTTTATTTTTTCAAGAGTTTGAAATGGATTTTGTTCTAAACCTCATTCAGAATCACTTTTACTTGATGAGTTCCTTCAACTGCAGCAATTCTTTCCCTCACAGAGGGGAGCTCTCACCCCCAGGAATCACTGAAAGTTTTCAGAGTAGTTTAAGAAATACTTTAATTTGCCAATTCATCATTCACTTTCCCTGAATAGTGTGTGCCCCACCTCAACAAGCCAATTCTTCCCTTTCCTTATGCCCATGATTTTTCCATAAGCTTTTGGCCTTCGGGATACCAGTCAGAATTGCTGCTTAGCCATGAATACAAATTTGACCTTAAGAGTAGAAAATGTGTAGGTTAAGAAGCAACTGCATGGAAACAGATTCTGATCCTAACTTTCTTTACTTTCCCTTCTCCTTTCACTACTTGCCTTCTTACCTCTCTGCTTCCTGCCTGTGCTTCCCAATTGCAAGCTTCACTACACCTCTTTCCAACTTATGCATCCCACTTTCTTATATTCTTCCACAAAGTTAAAAACTTTATATATATATATATATATATATAACTTGTAATCTTCCCCTGACTGCAAGTGTACATTTTAATTATAATCAGCAATGTCCTCCTCTAGAGAAAACTCTCACTCTTTGTATTCACAGCTTTTATTCTTCCCTCCTCTAATTATAACCAGCACCTCCCTCCTTTCTGCCTTCTTTCCTCCCCCTTTTCTCAGGGGGCCCAGATCTAGTAAGACTGGCAAGTAGATATATTTAAGGGTGCCCTCTTGTAGTGTTATTTAAACATGTTCCATATATCTTCCCACAAATGATAAAACCCATTCACTTACTCAGAATGTCCCTTTAAGGTAAAGTGGGGCAAAAAGAGGAAGGCAGGAAGGAAAAATGAAAAAGGTTTGCAGTTACCAAAGAATAGCTGGCTCAAGTAGCCTCCTGGGCTTCTAGGACATGACAGATTGATCAAGTTGACCATGACTCACTAATGTTCTTGCTTCTCTGTCTTCTAACCTCGTAACCTGGCCTCTGCATTCTCCATCCTCAAGATAAAATGATAAACTAAAACTAAACTAAAATGATTATTTTGAAAGTGAGATATTTATGACATATCATTGGAAAGCAAAAAAAAAAAAAAAAAAAAAAGAAAGAGGTTGAGACATGACTATTATTAAAAGTCCCAGAGCAGGAAAAAACAGAATGATGTGATTGTGATATAAAACTTTTGAGAGACTGAATTGTCTAAAAGAGAAGATGAAAATCCTTCAGCTATAATATTTCTGAACAAGTGAATGTTAGGAGAAGTGCACTACTGATGTTAGTCATAGATTTATTTTGGAAATAGGGGGGTTCTCTTTCTTAAAATCCCTTCTTTGCCATGACCTCATTAGTTTCAGGACTCAGCATCTTTTCCTAAGCTGTTCCCTTAGCCTGCTGCGCTTTACTCTATCACAGTATTAAGCACCCTGGATTACAGCTATCTACCGATCTTTGCTTCTAGGTTATGAGCTCCTTGATTCCAAGGAAGATATGCTTCGTTTTTCTACCCCAATTAACATAAAGAAGAGTGGTTAAAGGAGAGTCAGTTCCACCATAATGGCATTAACCAACTCCCAGGCCACCCCTACGCATCCAAGTAAAAATAGTATGTATGTCCGACGTGTAAATGCAGCGGCAAGAGGAAGCCCCTCGCTCCCTACGCTGAGCATATAATCACTGCCAAACCTTCTGCAGGTACCCCTGCTGTATCCTGTGTTTGGCAGAGTATGTGAATGGAATTTAGTGCCCCATCTGTGTTTGTTGATTGAATGTTTTCATGCATGAAAAAAATGGACCAGTTTGGCATGATATACCAATAGGAGAAAAAAAAAAATCCACCTAGGATGTTATGCTGAATACTTGCAACAGAAAGTTTTTCTTCAGGTTTAATTGGATTTATATTTCTGGTGTCTCCTCTCTCTGTCTCCACTCTACTATTCTAGAGAAAAAAATCTAGAAAAGTATTCATTATTCTACAATTACGCGAATCCAACAACTCATTATCACATCTCAAAATCCTACCTGAATTGGGTTGAAACACTCAAGATTGCCAGCACAAATTAAGCTAGTGTTTTTACTTCCTTTGTGAATAATCCCCTCAATTCTACATTATCTAAGATAAAATGAAAGTCAAACGGTAATTGGAAAAAAAATCAAAGGATATGGGAAGAATCTCAATTGTAATCATTAATCTTCTATAATGTCTCTCCCCAAACTTTTCCCCATAAATTAAAACTACATGATTTTTTAAAAGTGGCCATACATATATCAATACATTTTAATGTATTCTGTTCATATGCAAGCCTAACCCTTATTTCTTACAGCAAGTAGAGTGATCATTTCCAAAGACAAAACAGGTAATGACACCCTTCTGCTCTCAACTCTTCCCTGGCTTCTTTTGACATTTTGAATAAAATCTAAAGTCTTTGCCATGGCCACAGTGTGCCCAAACTGCAATCACCTTCTACCTCTCTCCTCCTGCCAAGTCACAGTGGCCTCTCAGTGTTCCTTGAATGCATCATTTTGCTGTTGCCTCCTCTTGAATTGCTATTAATTCACAGGTTTTCATAGCACATGCACCCATTCACTTACTTCTCTGCTCAGAGGGCACCTCCTCAGAGAGGCTCTGTCTCACACCCCTTCTTTACCTGCATTTCTTTCTTCAGAGCACTTGTTCTTATCTAACTATACAAAATTATTTGCTTATATATTTATGGTCTATCTTCCTCATTAGAATAAAAATTCCACGACAACAGTGAGACCATCATTTATTTACTGGTACATCTATAGCACCTAAGAGAGAATTTGTCATAGCAGAAAGACAGAGAATTTTAAAAGAGAAATTGGAACCTAGAGGTTGCATCTTTCACCAGTTTATTATTATTATTATTATTATCATTGAATATATGAAGGAACTGAAGCCCAAGCAGATTCAATGACTTATCCAAGGTTACAGATAAGTAGCAGAACTGGATCTTAGTTATCTCTACTTTCAGCCCAACAGCTTTTGACTATAAAGAAACAAACATGAGGCAAATGATACCCAGACTGAATTTCCACTTTACAGAAATTTACACTTTTGTTTTCTAGAAAAGTCTCTATAAAAATTGTGATAGTTTTTAATCTTGGTTTATTTTTGTTTTCCTTCCATTCACTAAGAGTGAGCCCTAGTGTGATTTTGCAAATCCCAGAACGTGAAAGCTAACAGGGTGAGACAGCTGGTATGTCCCATGCTCGTCACATTCAGTGGTCTGTAACAGGGTAAATGACACAATTACCTGCTGTAATTACTGCTGCTGACAATACAGTCTCCCTGGTGACTGCTTTATGAAATTCAGAACTGCTTTTGTCAATCCAATCAAAATCTCTGCCTACATGTTTTGGGTAGTATTTTTGCTAAATAAACATTTAAAAACTAGAGCCCAAATCTAAGTGGACATTTATTACTTAGCATAATTCAAATATTATGTATGCATTCTGCTTTAATCTAATTTTTTGCATTGAAATGGAAATCTTTCTAACAAAGTTTTGCTTTAAATCAAGAATCTGTTCTTATCGGTTATAAAGATGCCCAGAATACTTCATAGAAAAAGCAGATGCAGGAAAACAAAAAGAAGAAAAACTGAATAAATAAAGCATCTGCCCAAATCTCTGGTCTAGAGTGGTCTGCTGTACACCAAACTTATTACTTATTTCATTTCAACTATAAAGACACTTGAGAATACACACAGACACAAACAATTGTAATAGTTGACTGCTCTGAGTTTGGCTGCCAGCCAAAATCCTTCACAAATTATAGGTAGGCTGTCAGAATAAAAAATAAAAATGCACAGGGACATACTTGCCTGCAGATATAACTTGTTTCCCTTTCTTTAACAACAGCAGCAAAATAAAATAAAAAAAAAAGGTAGAATCACTAAATTCCCATTCTAAGACTGGGATTAGATTAAATAGTTTAAACATAGTATTAAAAGGCAGCCCACTTATGAAAAAGTAGTACAAGCTCTTTTGCAAGTATATTTAAGACCATACTTTTTTATCCCCTGTGGATAACACCAATATGTTAACAGAAGTATATTACTAACCAGATGATTTTGATTTTGCAAGTAAGTGGTTCCTGCTTTACTATCTTCCTGGAAACCACCAGAAGGCTGATTATCATTGAATGAAACTAATCATGTCCTTATTGGGTTCACATGTTCTCACAGTTTGGCACTATCAGCACAAACCAATAAATAAATGGGTGATGAGGTCAAAAGTAAAGGAGGTGCACTTCATAATCTGTGCTGAATGTGCACAGCAGTGAAAAGCAAAAACGAGAAAAGAAGGCTAATATGTAATTTAAGTACATGATGATTTGGCATAGAGATCGTCATTCCATAGTTACACAAAAGAAAGGAAACCATCTTAACTTTTTAATTTAATATTCTTTGTAACAAAATTAGAGCAAATAAGTGCTATCCAAATATCAAGATGGACACACTATATGAACATCAAGGAGAGGAAAGATAAAGGTACAATTCTCCACATACCCTTACATCTTAATATACTAAAAAGAGAAAATTTTACATTTTAAAACATAGCAACATGCAATGCTAATTAATAATACAATGAGTACTGTAGTATTACTTTTGGAAATGAACGGTAAATCAGTAAATCCTCTCTGAATTTCTTAGACTTTGCAGTTATCAAGTGATTGCTAAAGAATTGCAGCATGCCCACCCACATGGTAGAGGCTGGTAAAACACTTAAAACACTTGGCTACTGCACTATCAACACAATCCAGGTCAAAATGTGGTCTCATGAAAGCTGAGTTCGAAGTGATTAAATCTGTTCATCCAATCTCCAACCCCACTGAGTTCTACAGAACTTTCCCAGCTTTGAGATCTGCCCTTTGTTTCCAGTCAGTATTTTGTTTTGGAGTCTTTGGATCTGCTCATTTCTCTGACCTGAAATGTTTTCCCCAGTCTTTA
The DNA here is from genome assembly GCA_008750895.1 of Mirza zaza. NCBI lineage: Eukaryota > Metazoa > Chordata > Mammalia > Primates > Cheirogaleidae > Mirza > Mirza zaza. The sequence continues at coordinate 13,056 of VSMD01028038.1, read as the reverse complement.
TCTCTCAGGACTCCATTGAGGCCCTATCTGAATATATAATCTAAGTAGATCCCCAAGGCTGGTTTCTATAGCTTTCCTTCATAGCATCTCATAGGCATTTGATAACATTCATCCACTTGCTTGTTTACTAATTTACCTGCCCACCCCACCTACCAGATGGTAAAGTCAATGAGAGCAGGAACCGTGTGACCAGCTCCGTGCCCAGCCCAGAGCAGGCTCTTGATAAATGTGAATTAGATAAAGGGCTTGCCCCCTATATATACCTTTGTCCACATTTCATAACTCTAAATTTGAAAATCCATGGTCTGAAAACTAGTGAATATTCAGTTGAGGGATAAGATTAATAGCTTCTCTGTTCAGGGTAGAATAACTATATAATATCAGGCTTTTATTTGAGTGCAATTACATTTCAAGAGACATGATTATATAAAGTGTATCTAAATTTGGGCACAAGGGTCCAATAATATGATTTCATTCCACTGTATTAATTTTAACTATGAGTGAGAATTATTTTGATACAAATGGCCTAAATAGTCACTTTCAAACTGAAGCATGAAAGGGTATAATTTCAGATCTAGCATTTTAACAGGGTCCACTATACAGGGAAAATATCAGGTTAGCACAGCTTAATGTTATCTTCAAAAAAATCATTTGGAAATCATCATAAAATAAAAAAATCAAGGTTTATTGAAAACATTTTTTCTATTGATAGGATTATCTAGTCAATAGAATTATCCAGATTGATTTTTTTAAAGGATTAAACTATGAAGACTCAGTTAAAGAAATATTGAGTTTAGGAGTAGGATGCAGAGATGTATTGTCCCAGTAGTAATGAATCAGCAGCAAAGCATCATGAAGATGTCAGAGGTATGTTTGTTTGGAAATATATAGGATGCCACCTTTACAGTCATGTATATTATCAACACAAGGTGTTTATGGATGGATTCCATATTTCAGAGATGGATTGAGCACATACACTGAAATAATGCTTTGATAACTCTGGTACTTCTGGGTTAAAAGGTTACTTTGTACATTCATTTTTATGAATAGCATTATAACTGCAGCAAAATGGAGAATGGAAATATTTATTAACAAATAACTTTCTCCAGACATCACCACCAATCACAGAAGCTGTCTTGCATTATGATATATATTTGCCAACACTGTTATAAATTTTCAACTACACTACAATTATTTCCTGACCTAGAACTATAAGTTCATGAAGGGTTTTAGAATATCATCTTGCTCTAGAAATCTCTTTTCTAATCTGCCTTTGTCCTTCTGAAGACATTCCTATAAATAGCACTGACTAAACTCAAAAAGGGTATATTTTAAAGGAACCGACCTATTGGCTTCATATTATAATAAATAGTGAATCATTATTACTTTGTTCTGTGTTACTAATGGCCCATTAATCATGTTGAGGTGTTTCATTATCCATATGGAAGCAATACCTATATGCATATTTTGCATATTTAATATTCTACCGCTTTGGGAATATATAATTTATACTTTTATAATCAACTAGAGTTGATAATGGACAGAAAAAAGTAACTCATCATTTGGCTTGCATTTATATGCAACCTTATGTTTAGCTATTTGTTGAGTACTTACAATGTGCCAAGTACTGTAACATATGATTTACTTTGTTCTTTAATTAATTTTCACAATGACCCTATGAAATAGGAATGTTATCTCATTATATAGATGAGGCAAATAAGGCATGAAGAGAGTAAACAAGCCTCTTCATGGCATTTTAAGTGGTGGAGCTAGGATTCAAAGTCAAATCCATTGAATTCAAAGTCTGAACTCTTAAATGTTAAAATAAATTAAGAAGCTCTAATTGAACTAATTCATCTTCTTCTCTTGAAACCATATCTTAAAGCAAATATGTTGCCCCTTAACTGCTTTACAGATCAAACCAGCCATACGGTGGATTTGGTTAGCACAAGGCACTATTCCATATTCAAGATCCCACAATTGGCACTTCCTATGGGTTTCACTTTGGGGGTCATCTACTAGGAAGTCAAGGGTCATGTCCTATTATAAAGACTCCACTTTAGGAGGAATAAGGATTAACTAACACATATCAATAGAACAGTCATAATAATGAAGAAACTCATTAGCAATAATAACTGGGGACATGGGAGCTAATAAAACAGAAAAGATACTCCCAGAGAGTTAGGTTTTTTAGCATTATTTTGAATGCTGTTATATAGAACAAAGATTAGACTTATTTTTCTGTGGTCTAGGCTACAAAATAAGGATGGCTCAAGAATATAGTATTTATTCCATATCAACTTCATTTGCATGGGCCTCCTTGTTTAAAATCTTCTTCCTTCATCTAATTTACCCAAATTCTATCTTTCCTGGAACATGTAATTCACATTCCATTACTTTCAAGAAAATGTTTCTGATGGAGACAACTCCTAATGAAGTCCCATCATTAGAACTCCTATACATTATAATATTGGCTTCTTTTTATTGCTTTTATTTGTTATAAAATCCCTCCAACAGACCAGGTTCTTTGAAAACAGAGTCCATACCTTTCACTTCTATATCATAGGAAGGTGATGTGTGGAAACAATGCTGTAATACTCCTCTCATTTTCGTGAGATTAAACCAATAAAATCCAAAACTTAATGAATGAAAAAAGATATCTATAGAAGTTTTTTAGATGAGTAAATTAACAAAAGTAATTAGTAAATTATTAAAAGCAAAAGTTTCACATTCTATGGGTAAACACATACAAATAAGCCATGGGTTAAGGAGGAATCACAATGGAAATTACAAAACATTTAGAACTAAATGATATAGAAGATACTAGATATTAAATCCATGGGATGTAGCTTAAGTAAAGATTAGATAGAAATTTATAGATTTAAATGCATTCATTGACAAAACATGGCCTTCAAAACGAGCAGACTTGGGCACCAGTATTTTTTAGTAGTGTGATTTTAAGCAAGCTATTGAGAATTCTCCATGTTTCATGATCCTCATTTATGCCATAGGGATAATAATACCAAACTTATGGCGGTGTTTTGAAGATTAAATTAAGTAGTACAAATAGTACATCTAGAACCATGTCTGACTTATTCAAGGTACTCTTTTTTAATATATCACCACCCTTTTTTCAGAACCCAAAAGAATAAAGTGATGAAACATTGACTAACATTTAATTAATTGCATTAACATTAAATAACATTAAAATAGACAAAAGAAAGAGATGGTCTGAATGAAGCCTGGAAAGGGAAAACCTAAGGAAGAAGAATTTGGCATATTCTTCCTTTATTATCTGGGAAAGGGGTATATTGACCAAATACACCAGTATCCCAGGTTCCCTAGAATTATTTCATTAATTCCTTTTCTCTACTTGTAATTCAATTATCCCTATAGTTTTTGTTCCTAAGGAGAATGCTATAACTAGGCCATAGACAGCATTAGAATCTTCTTGACTGCAGTTGTGGATAGGACTATGTGTCAAAATTGTGTATCGAAAAAAATAAAAATAAGAAGAATAGAAAAATAGAAAAAAGTATATAGAAAGAAATATGGGCCCATGAAGGAGTCAGAGAAAACATACACATACCTCCCACACATACACACCTCCTACACATACACCCCCAAGAAAACAGTATGTAAGTAGGCAAAGAAAAGTTAGAATAGTTAGGTTAAGAAATACCAAGAAGAAGAAAGGTTTGAGAGGCAAGGGCAACAGTATAAAATGCCAGAGAGGCATGAGAAAAGGCACTTAGAATAGGTATTTAGGAGGTCACTGGTGATTTCCATGTGAGTAAATTCAGAAGAAGAGAGAAAGAAGATAGTTTACAAGAGGTGAATAAAGAGTGTGGTAAAGAAATTCTGGAAAATCATGGAGTATCAAACCATGCTCTTCACCGATTTATTTTGTGATGAGTTAGGATGGTAGCCAAAGTGGGGTCCTCTCTCCATTCTACAAAATGTCAAATCCAATAGAAACTCTTTCATCCAGTGTGATTTAGAGTAATGTGATAAAGGAAGAGAGAAATCATAAAAAGTAATATGCACATATTTTAAATATCTTAAATATTTTAACTTAAAATATATAAATGAACATTTACTTGTCAGTCATTAATGGTGTGCTAAGATTTTTGCTTTGAGATCAAAGTTATGCTTTTATAAATCACACCAAATGTGCATTCTGTAGGAGTTCCAGCTTTGATTTGTTTTAAGTGCAGTGAGAAATTAAAGACACAAAGCAATTTGAATAAAGAATAATAGATTTCTATGACTTTTTCCAATATTTTACAGTTTTCTTACACACATCTAATTTGATAATACATTTTTAAGTACTTGATCAAATCAAGAGTATCCTATTTATTCAATTTATTTTTGGTAAAACACCACTTTTTGGAAAATACCAGTTTATCTGTTGAATTGGTTAAGTCATCGTTGGCTAAAAGAGCTTCTACTGTGTAGGGAAATTTGCTACCTCTCTTCTTATATTGTTAACCATACCTGTAAAATTCTTTACCCTACAAGAGAATGTATTCAGACATAACAAAAGGTTTTCATATGAAAAGCTCTGTCTTTCAAATAAAATTTTAATTGACCACATTTTTATATATAACTGACACTGATCCAATTGCTTCTTTTATTATATAACTTACAAAGATACTTCAAGAAAACGTATGTGAAATACTGTGAACATTGTAATGCACTTTTAAAAGCAAAGACTTATTATTTGATGGAAGAAATATTTACACTAGCTATCATTCATTTTTAAACCCTTCTGTTTATCCAACAACCATTTGTTGACCACCTACTGTATACCAGATACTATGCTACACATTGGTTAGACAGTGGTGAAAACATGGGCATGTGGGGCTTAAAAATAATGAGGAAAACAGGAATTGAACAAGCTGATACATAAGTCACAGTACATGTTATGAAAGAAACATTTTGGGCTATTTTGTGAGAGAATAACAGAGGTACCAATACTAAAATGTACGGTCCTAGGTAATTTCATGATCTAAAGCACGAGTTGCAACTAGTCCAGCCAAAACAGGAGAAAGAACTGTTGCAGGCACAAGGAATAGGTGTGCAAGACCTAAATGGAGGAAAGAGCCTCATGTGTCTGAGAACTGAAGCGAGGGAGAGGAACCAAATGTATAAACCCTAGTTTGGGTAAAATCTGACATCTAACAAGCCTTAAAATTTCAGAAAGAAGTAGGTATAAAATTAAAATACACCTTCTTGAGAAAAAAGAAGTATGTTGCAAAATGAAATACATTCTCATGAAAGTAACCTCCTCTGTCTATGATATCAGCCTGTCTAGCTGATTTTCAAAATTACTACAACAGCCTTTCTCTGGACTCTTTGCTCCAACTTCTTTCATTGGGACCTTTAGGTTACAGTATGAACCAGGGATTTCAAAGTCTCTAATTTACCTCTAAAGCCCTTTGCAAGGTTCCCTCATCCTCTGCACACACTTCATTCCTTTGCTTCTTCCCAGTGGCACTTTCACTTTCACCCCCTAGAATTTTCTTGCTCTACAAACTTACGAAGCATCTTTTCTCATACACACCCTTAATTTGCAGACTCTATCCTAATTCCTGAAACACCTCCACCTTCATGTAGTCTTTCTTAACCAATAAAAGAGAGATGATTTTTAGATGTATTCTAAGAATTTCTGACGAGATATATAACTCCTTTGACCTCTTGCATAACTAATCACTCACTTGACTCTCTTATAATGTCATTACAGAATTCACTAACAAATGTCATCAACATAGGTACTACTGAAGGCTAAATAACCTTTTGAGGATTCTAAGATATACACAGGTTATATAAAAATCCTCAGTATATTAGCACTTTCTGTGATTATTAGCATCAGGCCATTACTAGGCTAATGTCAGTAAAAGGCACAACATATAATTCCAGGTTTGAAGAATTGAGCAGGAAAAATGCACAGGCAAACTCTATCACACAAACCTTAAGGAAAAAGAGAAGAATGTCATAGAGAAAGCAAGAAACAAAATGAGAAGAGAAATCAGTAGAGCTATGGAATATTTTTCAGATATCCCATATTTTGAGTCATAGATAATTAGCAGCTCTCCTGTGGGTAAATTTGACCTCTGACTTCACCCAAGGACCCAGGTTAAGTGTTTGCTGATAACACATCCTATATGACTCATCCACACTATCCTCACTTGCTTTGCTCCACAGAATCTCTGCCTTGAAGAAGCTATGAACTGGCATAAGGGATGTTCACTCTGCAGGTGGCCCGGGTAAGCTGGCATGAGTTAGGAATAATGTAGATCAGCATTGCTCAACAGAAATAAAATGTGAGTCACATATGTAACTTAATTTTTCTAATAGTGCCATTATAATTTTAATAAAATTAATTTTAAGATATTTTATTTAATTCAATATATGTAAAATACTATTTCAATATATAATCAATATAAAAATTATTGAGATATTTTTAATTATTTTTCTTCATGCTGAGTCTTCAAAATATGGTATATGTTTTACAGTTAAACCACATATTAATTCAGTTGAGCCACACTTCAAGTGCTGAATAGCCACATGTGGCCAGTGACTACCCTATTGGACAACCCAGGTATAGATAGCTTGTTTTTGGTGTTCTCCCAGTCCTTATTATCATCCCCAACAAGGATTAACCCTGCCTAGAGAGGAAAGTAGAAGAGAGTCTACAGATAGCAAATATGATTGTAAGTAATGACATAAATGTATAAGTCACAGACACCTACATATATTTGCTTAACATTCATGAACCATGCAATATGACCCCATTCCAGCTTTATCTCAACAGCCTCACCTCACCCCATCCCTGACACGCAGATAAATCATCTTCAGCTAAACTGAGCCACTTACTATTTCCTAACAAGAACTTAAGTTGCTTCATTGTCAATTCCTCTTCCTTACTAATCTTGACATTTTACTCATTCTTCCCTATCACTAACTACTCAGTAGTTGAATCTAAAAATATGAGTCATGCTTGATTCCTTCTTTTTCCCTCATTCTGTGCAACCCATAAATCGCAAGACTACTTTTTTTCATTTCCAGGGACATCACCCTAGTTGAGGTTCCCACCATCTATTGTTTGGAAGAGCCTCCTAACTGGTCCTTTTAGTTCTTATAGGAATGTCTTTAAAGCAAATAATATTATGTCTCTGCTTTACTTAAAACATGTCAATGGCTTATCATGATACCCAGACTAAATCCAAATTCTTTCTATGGTTTAACACTCTGCATGATTTGGCCCCATCCTACACCTTCATTCTCACCTCACACCACCTTCCTCCAGTTCACTGTGCTACAAACCCAAACCCTTTTTTTCAGTCCCTCAAACACACCAATTTTTATCCTAACTCAGGGCCTTAGCATATGCCTGGCAGGCAGTCATTATTTTTTTCTCTAGTATCTATCTAGCTCCCAAAAGAAACTGTAAATTCTTCAAGGATAAGGACTCAATTGTATGGTTTATTGCTAAAGGCTAATGTTCAATAAATATTTGTTGATTGGTTCACAAATAGGAAAGTGTTTAAAAAACAGGTTTTTAAGACATTTCATACTATCATCAGCAACATGACCATCACAATTTAAATTTTTGGACACTTGTTATGCACTAGGAACTACAGGAAACACTTTTTACTGAGTCTTTTACTTAGTCTTCACACTTTCACAACCCCACAAAGGCATATGCTATTATCCCAACTGTAATAATGATGGTAGAAGTATGGCTGAAGGGGTAAATACTTTGCCCTCCTTCACTCAGTAATTAAATAATAGAACTGAGATTTGAACCCTAATCTGTTCATCTCCACAAATAATTAATGATTTTGTTTCTCTGAGTTTCCAAAAGCTTTAAGTACTTAATTTTTCTCTAGCTTTGATAAACAGCCATACTAACAACTCAAGAATTATAAAATCAGTACAAGTGTGATCATTTTCTACATTCTACATTGTGTTTAGATATCTTATGCTGACATTGCACTGCTTCAGTTGCTATTTTGGGAATGTGGTTGCATAGCAACAAGCACTATTAGACTGAATGATCTTCTAGATTGTATTTTGTAATATATTATTCATATGGAAATAGCTGAGGAATTAGGTGGGCAAATTTGGTCCAATCTATAATAATACATCAACAATAAGATGAATGCTTTCCTGTTCAGGAATGTTTTTGTTTTAGTTTCCAAATACTTCTTTCAGTCATCAAATGCACTTGGAATCCAACAAGGTTGGGGGTGACAACATGAAACTGCAGATGTTAAAACTTGAGAAGTGAACCAGTGAAGAGCAGTAGAATTGGAGAGAACTATATTTACTTTATAAAGGAGAAAAAAGATAACACATTCTATCCAGAATTCTCAACATTCTCTTGGAACCAGATGTAACTGAGAGGGAGCATATGGCCAGCTCCATACAAAGCTATCACCACTAACAAAAATAAATAAAATAAAATAAAAAAACACACATCTGAAAAATAGTGACTTTAATACTATCATCTTATATTAAAAATAAATCAGTGACATCTTGCTAAGGGGAAAATGTGTAAGTACATAAAACATATCTAAAGCATGAACCAGGAACAATGCAAAGGGATCTCACTTCTTTGTCAGCTAAATCATATTTCTTTTTCCTCAGCTTATTGTTAAAACATTGTACATTTAGGAGTAAGTAATAAATTTAACTGTAAAATTCAATCAAATTGAATTCATGATAAAATGGATTTGGACAAAATGAAGCATAATGAGATGAATTCACTTTTTGCAATGCATCCACTAATACCAATGTCTGACATAAAGCCAATCTCACTTGACGACTTGAGAGGCAACCTAAAACCATGTGATAAAAGTGCCCTGGGTAGTGCTCATGTGTCATCAAAAAAAAACAGTGATAAGAATAAAATTATAATGAAGAAGAAGAAAAAGAAAACCATGAACATGAGTAAGTTGGTATAGCAAAAAGATCCCCAAATTTGGCATCTGAAAGCCTAGTCAGTTATGGCCCTGGCATTTAAAAATTGTACCAGTTTCTTAATTTTGGGAGTCATAGTTTTCTCCTCTATGAAATGGGAATAATATTGTCTTCCCTGCCTAAGTCACAGGTTTTTGTGAAGTTAGAAAAGATTGATCCATAAGTTCACTATTACAGTTTCCCACAACTCAATTTATGAGTCCCCGGGGATAGGTGTGGGCTAGGTAAGAGTTCATAGATGATTCTTAACCTGACAATCATACTATTGAAACAAAAAATGATTTTGAAAACACTTATATTCATTAGAAATCAATAAGAAAAATGTCAACAGACAAAATAGATAAAAGGGTCAAAGGACACAAACAAGTAATTCAAAAAGAAAAAAAAAGCCAATACTCATATGATATTATAAAACAATGTTCACAGAGTCCACTTATATGATGTATATAAAATAGTAAAACTCATAGAAAGAGAAAATAGAATGGCAGTTGCCAAGGGCTAGGAAAAGGAGGAAATGGAGAGTTGCTATCCACTGGGTATAAAGTTTTCAGTTATGCAAGAAGAATAAATTCTAGAGATCTACTAAACAACATGTGTCAATAATGAACAATATTGTGCACTTACAAATTGTGAAGAGGGTAGATCTCATGTTAAGTGTCCTTACCACAATACAAGTAAAAGACATTGAAAGCCCCAAGATGTGTTTATACACACAAACAGATATTTAAACCTAGAAAATGAAAACTGTTCCAAAGCAAACAAGAGGTCAGAGAACCAGCCTTCTCACACACTTATGATGGTAGTAAAATTCATAAAACTTTCAGAAGATAATTTGATAATGCAGTATATAGCTAAAGCAGTAAACTGTATAGAATTTGGGCCTAATACTTTTTATAGAAATGTATCCTAAGGATATTATTAGAGAGGATTACAAAAATTCCCATATAACACATCATCTGTAAGATTTAAATTTTAGGAAGAACTTAACATTTTAATATGTTAAGTTGTGACTGTTTAGCCATATGTGACTGGCTAAATAAATTATAGTTTATCTGTTTTACAGAATACTACAATACCATTATAAATTATTCTGTGAAATATTATTGATATGAGAAAATATTCACACTAAATTGATCATTTTAAGATTTAAAAACAAACAATATGATAACATGATTCCAACGTAATTTAAAATGTACACAGGCATCGAATGTATGGATAAAATAATAAAAAGTTATGGCATATTAACAGCATTATCACTAAGAGATGAAATACTGGGGGATTTTAATTTCCTTCTTTGGGCTTTCTGTATTTATTATACCATGTGCATCTACTACATCTGTATCAGAAAGAAAAATGACACATATATAAAAGAAAACATGTAACATAAAAGCAGCAAATTTAGGGTATCATGTAAATGTGGTGTATTTAAATTAACCAATGTCAAGCTTTTCAAAACATGTGTGTTTCCCCCTGAATTTCAATATAGTTTTTTTTTGATAAATATTATTCAAATTCATCTTGCCAGAATGGTTCCATTACATGCACAATGACACAAGATTTTGCAAAATGAAAAAAAAAATGCTTGTCTGTTTTAAAAAACACTTAGAAGATCTGAAAAGGGGTTGGAAACATGGGTAAGAGTTCCCACTTGGAACAATATCAATCATCTCACCAGGGAAAACCTAATTTAATCAGAGAGATGTTTGGCCAGACAAGACGAACTACAAAGGAATAATACTGGAAGGACATTTGGGCTCAAAGTGCCCCAAACTTACATTTATCACTGTTACAAAAAAATATTCAGCTATTGAAAGACTATGACCACAGAGGCCAGCACAAGGAGATTAATAATCTCATTCTATTCCTCTGCTGAGACAATCTTGGAATAACACATTCAGGTCATTATGTTAAAGTAAGAAGAAAAAAGACAGACAAAATAGGCCGGGTTTTGTAAAGAGTAATAAACATGAGTAAGGGGTTAGCGGGACTGACAGAGAGATGAGCTCACAGTGTGGCATGTAATTGAGTTGAATTTTATATAATAGATCTGAGATAAATTCTAGGCAATGTAACTAAGAAATGGAAAAGTGCCACAGCAACCACCTACTGGTTTTTAAAGGGTATACTCTAAACCTCTCCTCAAGTAGAATAAGGCAAGTACTGCAACTAGATGTGACAAAGGAGGGAGAGTCTTCATTTAATGCAGGCTCAGCTTTTTGGTGAAGAATTATTTGACTGTCAATTTTCTGGAGGGACTAATAAACCCTGCAGACATCCTGTACCAGACAAGGTAACACTGCACACCTCCCTAATACATTTTATTTTATTCTTTAAAACTCTAATGTGATATCCTTTGATGCTCTTGGTAGCCAGTATTTGTTGACTGGATTACTGGACCCAAACATATGCTGATATTATCAAATACTTCCCAGGAACCATTCTGGGTATCCAGTGATGAACAAAGCAGAAATAACAGACACTACCCCTGCCTTTGCGGCACTTTTAGAAGCTGGGGAAAGACAAGAAGTCAGAAAAACACATGGAAGGAGGGTTTGTGCATTTTAGCTTTTGAAGGAAAGATAGTAGGTGGAAAGTTTGAGAACCCCTATAGTTGGAGAAGAAGCTATTTAGATAGAGTAGGCAAGAAAAGTAATATTTAAGTTAAAACATAAAGGATGAGCAAGAGCCATCCATGCAAAAGGAGAGGGAGGAATAGTGTTCCAAGTACAGGGACAGACTATCAGAAATCCCTGAAGAAGAACTGATATTTCTTCCAGGAAATAAGAAGCCAAGGGGACTAAATATGAAAAGCAAGAGCATAATGAGACAAGGTAGGAGATGTAGGAAGGGGGCACTAAATGGTAATAAGCAAGGGCATAACATCGGCCAATTTTTGCTTTTAGATTATTGCTTTGGATGCTATGTGCAGAACAGATTGCAGACAGCAAGAGTGAAAAACCAGTATAGCAGTGACAACAACATGATGACTTAGACTTGTATCATGGGAGAGAGACAGAGACAAGGGTCTGGATTTGAGCTCTTTATTATAAAGACTAAAACAAAGGCCATGTAGATCAATTTGGTGTGGGTAGTGAGTGAGAAATCAAGGGTGGCCTCAGTGGCCATGGCTTTAGCAAAATTGGTAAAATTGGGAGAGAAATGTTTTCTTATTCTGAATTCCAACTTGCTCCTCGGGTATAATTCCTTTCATAGTTGCATAATAGGTAAAATTTCATATTATTTGGTGAACTACAACCTTATTTCAAAACCATTCCTGTAGGTACTTCAAATACCTTTTAATACTTTTAATCTTTAAAATAACTTTAAAAGGTATGTATAATATAATTTCTCCATTTTACCAAAGGAGAGTCTCAGGGAAGTTTAATAACTGGTTGAGTTTCCCAGCCATTAATAGGACTATCTATACATCTCTCACTTCCTAACTTCCAGCCAGCGTTTATCCAATATATCACACTCTTTTTACCATGATTTCGCACTCATCCTTATAATTTCATGAAAGCAAGTGGCTATAGCACATTGCTCATAATTCTGTTTAGCAATCAATTCATGTTATCTTTTATTAATTTTAGTTGGATGACTAAATAAATACATTTTTATCTCTTCTCATTGATTATAAAGTCCCCAAGGGTATAGGTCTTATTTATATTTGTATGATCCACAGCATCAAGCACATGTCTTCCAAATGGCAGTTAATAAATATATTTATTAAAAAAACACTTACTCTAGGCATTGCTGTAAACATCTTAAATATATATTAACTCATATAATCCTTGCAACAAGTGTGAGATATTGTTATTTTCATTCCCAGTTTATGGAAGAAGAAATGGAGGTACTGAAGGTTAAGCAACTTGCTAAAGGTCACACAGTTAATAAGCTGCACAACCAGAATTCAAACCCAGGTAATCAAGCTCCAGAGGGATCTTGCAAACAGTACTATACAGTAGTCCCCCCTTATTCACTGATGATATGTTCCAAGACCCCCAAAAGATGTCTGAGAAAATGAATAGTACTGAACTCTATCTATCTATCTATCTATCTATCTATCTA
>VSMD01028029.1:0-20647 GCA_008750895.1 Mirza zaza | reverse complement strand
GCGCCGCCCGCGGGCACAGGGCGGCAGTGGCCCCTCCCCCGCCCGGGCGACTCCCCCCATCCCCCTCCCGCCGGCGCGGCGCCCGCGTTATAAATAGCCTCGCGCGTGTGACCGAAGCCAGCTGGGACCGGTGGCGCTTCCGCCCCGCTGACCCTGATGCCGCCACCCGGCGTGGGTGTGGAGCGGTGGCGCGATGTGACGGCGAGGAGGACGGTGACTCGCGGCCTATGTGCGGACCAGGGGAGACCGGGCGAGGCTTGGTTCCCGCTCTGAGCGCGCCTGGCCCTCCGCGCGCGCGCGCGCGCGCGCAAGCTCGGTCCTGGGGACCCTCCCCGCTGCGCCCCTCCCCGTCACCTCCGTCCTCCGAGACCCCGCACCCTGCGTCCCTCGCACCTCCGCTGCACCCTCGGCGGGGGACACACACGTGTGTCCTCGCCTCCACCTGCCACCGGGGCTGAGGGCCCCAGCCTGGCCCAGCCGGTGTCGCCGGGGACCACCCCGGCAGGCTGCGGCGGGCGCTGGGGCTTGGGTGGGGCGAGACCAGGGAGGGCGACAAGGACCCAGAGAGACTGAAGGCAAATGACAGCGGTGGGGGGAGGTAGAACTGGGAAGGGGACACAGAGAGAGACAGGGATGGAGAGAGAGCGGGGAGACAGAGACAGAGATGGAATAGGGCAGAGATGGGGGCCCAGCAGAGGCGTCCACTCGCCCGGGGCCACCCAGCAGGGGCGCCTGAGCCTCTATCCTGCCTGGGCTGCCCACGGGCGGGCGCGGCGCCCGCGTCACCCCCCTTTCAGATCTGGTTCTTTCTGGCGGGGAGGTTGGCGTTGGCTCAGGAGGGCGTCGCTCCTTCTGCCATCGGTCCCCTGCACCGTCCCCGACGGGAACAAACCGCCTCTACTGGCATGTGCTTGGGGCCGCCTCCCTGTCCTGCGTCCTCTCTCCGCGGGCTGCGTCCATCCGCGGCCGTTCCCCAGGCAGGAATCCCAGCGACGGGGACAGAGGGGCCAGCCCGGGGCGGGAGGCCGGACTCTGCTTCTAGGAATCTGTCCCGCGATTCCCGCACCCTGCGGGCGGGACCGAGGCGCGCGCAGGTTCGGGCACCGCGGGCGGAGACTGGGACCGTTTGTGCAGGAAATAAAACAGCGTGCCGCGCGTGTGCGTGGCTGTCCCCGCGCGGCCTGGTGCCAGGCGGAGTGGCCACGAGGAGCGCGGGCTGCACCCGGGGTGGGCGGGAGGTCGTCGTCTGGTGGTGGCGCTGGGTTTTGTGACCTGTGCACGCGTTTTGCTGCTCACACAGAGGGGCTGATTTGGGAAGGAAAAGGGGAAAAGAAAAGGAAGAAAGAAAATAGGAGCCTGGGTTCAGCGTGGGGGCAGCTTTTGGGGGGAGGGCGGAGGAAGATGTGGGGACAAAAGTGGATGTGACAACATCACACCTGTCACCCTGCCTCTTTGGGAGTTGGGGACCACTTGAGTCCAGGAGTTCAAGGTCAAGCTGGACAACATAGTGAGACCCCATGTCTACAAAAATGTTTATTTTTATTTATTTATTTATTTTTTTGAGGCAGAGTCTCACTCTGTTGCCCCGGCTAGAGTGAGTGCCGTGGTGTCAGCCTCGCTCACAGCAACCTCAAACTCCTGGGCTCAAGCGATCCTCCTGCCTCAGCCTCCCGAGTAGTAGCTGGGACTACAGGCACGCGCCACCACGCCCGGCTAATTTTTTCTATACGTTTTTAGTTGGCCCATTAATTTCTTTTCTATTTTCAGTAGAGACGGGGGTCTCGCTCTTGCTCAGGCTGGTCTCGAACTCCTGACCTCGAGCGATCCTCCCGCCTCGGCCTCCCAGAGTGCTGGGATGACAGGCGTGAGCCACCGTGCCCGGCCTACAAAAAAGTTTAAAAATGAGCCGGGCCATGGTGACGCGTACCTGTAGTCCCGGCTGCTCAGGAGGCTCACCTAGGAGGTTCGCTGGAGGCTGCAGTGAGCTGTGATCGCGCCACCCCACTCCAGCCTGGGTGACGGAGCCAGACCTTTTGTCTCTTAATAAAAGGAAACTGTGGTGTGTGAGAGGTGTCGACGCTGAGCGTTGAACATCCGGTGGGGAAGCCAGCGCTGAGGGGCAGGGCTCTGAATCCCTGGGGCTGGCCGTGGGGCTCCGCGGGGCCGGGGACACAGGGCGTCGGGGGAGGGGCGCTGGCGTGTGTCCGGGCTGCGCCGGGCCGGCCAGTCCCCGACGGCCTGCCCGCCAGGACCGGGCTGTCCCCACGTGCATTCTGGGAGCCAGGCTTCCGTCTCGCTCCGTCCCACCTGGCCAAGCCCCCTTTGCGTCACGGACCCCAAACCCTGGGAGCATTCGGGAGGGCAGACCACCGGGCCTGGCAATGGGAGGAGGGGTCTCGCTGGCCGCGCAGAGGGTGCGCACTCGTCGGAGGGTGTCTTTCTCCTCGCCCCGCCGCGCTCCTCCTCTTCGACTCCCCTTCGTCCTCCTCCTCTGGCGCAATCCTGGAGGGCTTCCTGCCGGAGGCGTCTCCCGCACCTGCTCGGCTCTTTCTTCTGAATCTTGTCCGCCCGAGGGTGAAGGCACTGCTGGCCAGGGAGGCGGGGGGGGGGGGTCTGATGGGGACGGGCGGCGGGGGCGGGGCAGCAGCAGGGACGGCTCCCGGGGTCCCAGGTCCCTGCCACCTTAGGGCTTCCTGTGCTCATCTGTCTGACGGCTTCTCTCTCTCCCTCTCTCTCGTCCCTGTCTCCTCCTCCTCTGCGTCTCTCCTCCTGGCCTCGTCTCTGTCTCTGTCTCTGACATTGCTTCTGTCTTTATCTTTCCTGCTGTGTCCTGTCTGCTCTGGCTGTCTGTCCCGATTCCTGTTGCTGCCTTCTCCCCTCTGTCTCTGTCTCTGTGTCTCTCCCCTCTCTGTCTCTTGATCTCTGTGTCTCTATCCTGTCTCTGTGTCTCTTTTTCCTCTCTGTCTCCTGATCTCTGTGTCTCTGTCCTGTCTCTGTGTCTCTCTTTCCTCTCTGTCTCCTGATCTCTGTGTCTCTCCCCTCTCTGTCTCTGTCTCTGTCTCTGTGTCTCTCCCCTCTCTGTCTCCTGATCTCTGTGTCTCTGTCCTGTCTCTGTGTCTCTCTTTCCTCTCTGTCTCCCTGTCTCTGTGTCTCTCCCCTCTCTGTCTCCTGATCTCTGTGTCTCTCCCTCTCTGTCTCTGTCTCTGTGTCTCTCTTTCCTCCCTGTCTCCCTGTCTCTTTGTCTTTCCCCTCTCTGTCTCCTGATCTCTGTGTCTCTCCCCTCTCCGTCTCCTGATCTCTGTGTCTCTCTGTCTCCCTGTCTCTGTCCTGCCTGTCTCTCTCACCGCATGTCTCTACCTTGGTGTGTCTCTCTGCATCTCTGTGTGTCTCTGTCTCTCTCCTGCCCACATCTCCCCCGGCCCCCTTCCCTATCTCTGTCTCTCTCCACAGTCAAAAAAGCCAAGTTTGATGGTGCCCAAGGTAAGTGGACTCTCGTCCTGTCCTGTCCTGTCCTGTCCTGTCCTGTCCGTCTGTCTGTCTGTCTCTCGTAGAGCCCGGGCAGGGGTTGGGGCTTCACGTTCGCGGAGCGCCCGGCAGGGGTGTCCGAGATTCGACCAGGGGAGGCCGGGCCTCGGCCCTGGAGCCCAGCAGTTAGCATGGGGGGTCCCCAGGGCTGCCCAGCCGTCCCCGGAGACCCTGGCAGGGACAGGGCCCACCGAGAGCCCGGGACCCCGAGGGGCAGGGCGGGGGGTGCCGAGCTTGTGACACCCACCGAGGTGGCGGGAGTCTCTCACGGCCACCTCTGTCCCCAGGGAAAGCCAGGCTGCTGGCCGTGGCCACTCCTAAGCCTCGGTGGGCGTGGCTCCCCTGCACCCTGAGGGCGGGGGGGGGCCCAGGGGGTGGGGACGGCCACCTAGAGCTTGGGGAGGGACACCGGAGAGTCCCCGAGCCCTGGCGCTGACCCTGGTCTCCTCGCCGCAGAGAAGTTCAATACGTACGTGACCCTGAAGGTGCAGAACGTGAAGAGCACCACGGTGGCCGTGCGCGGCAGCCAGCCCAGCTGGGAGCAGGACTTCATGTTGTGAGTCGCCACCGGCCAAGTCCCCGCCACCCGCCAGCCTCCGCCCTGGCCTCCTGTGCCACCCGCCTCCCGCAATCTGTTCTCCAGGCAGCCAGGGGGATATTTTTAAAACTGCAAATCACATCCTGTCGCTCCCACGTTCCAAAACTGTCCGGGGCTCCTGCCCACGGCCGCCCGCCTCTCCCGCCCTGCCCCCTGCCCCACCACCCGCCCTTCTCCTGCCCCGGGGCCTTGGCACTGGCTCCTGGTCCTTTGGGTCTCTGCCTGTGTCACCTCCTCCGGGAAGCCCTCCCTGACCACCTCCCCAAAGCTACGATCTCAGAGCACAGTGTCCTCCCTGGGCCAAGCCACCCACTGTTAGTCATTGCTATGGTTCTGGCATTTCTGGCCACACCTGCCGGTCTGCGCGCTCCAGCAGGGCGGGGCCGGGCTGGTCTCTGTCCTCACTGTGACCCCCCCACCCCGCCACAAGGCCTGGCTGGCACGCAGTAGGCGCTCAACAGACGTTTGTCTATTAACTGAATGACTTAACGACCTGGACCTGCCCCTCAGCTGGAGCCCAGCGGGGCGTCCCGTGCCCCATTTGCAAACCGCCGCCCTGGCGACGCCCATGGCGTGTACGGGGGGGCCAGTCCCGACCCTTTCGGTCCCCCCCTCCCCCATTAAATCACAGCCCTGGGAGGTGCCACGCTGCTGCAGTCCCCACTGTGCGGATGACAAAACAGCAGCCCAGAGAGGCAAAGCCACCTGCTCAGGGTCACACAGCATGTGTGTGTCGCAGCTGGGACTCGGACCCCGGCAGCCCTCAGCCCCCAGGCTACGGCCCGAGCGCAGCCTGGCCGGGGACCATCCGTGGGGGACTCGAGAGGCCCCGGGAGAGGGACGTTTTGGGGCTGAAGGGAAGGGAGAGGGTGGTCTCCGGCTCACTGAAAGCCAGTTCCCGAGTGGCCAGATCACGGTCTGCGGATGTGTTCAGGGACGACACTTTTGGGGACAAATCCTTGCTAAACTGGTGGATGCAGCGAACCGGACATTCGCCAAGGCCCCACCCCCCACCCCCGCGCCAGGCAGGCAGGGTCCAGGTGAGGCCTGGAGGGACAGTGCCTCCTCGCCGGGTTAGACGGCGATGGCACTGGGCGGGCCAGCGGCGCCCCAGACGCCCTCGTCCTGGGGTAAGAGGGAGCCACGGAGGGTGTTTGAGCTCCTCCCTCACTTATCCAGGGTCCTCGAGATGAAGGTGCGGGAGCCGTGGTAACGTCTGTCCCCGCCCCTTCCCTCCCAGCTGGGAATCCTGGTTCTACTTTGACACCCTCAGCTAGTAACAGCCTCCCATGGCCTCAGTTTCCCCTCTGTGAAATGAGAACCACTCTGTTGCCACCCTGGCTGGCTAAAGGACTCACCCGGGACCCGGTTTGAATTGCTGTGTGCTGTGTGTCCTCGGGCAGATGAACTAAACCTCTCTGAGCCTCCATCCCCCGCCCCCCGCTCCCTTCGTGTCCCGTCTCCTGTTTCCACAGTGAGATCAACCGCCTGGACTTGGGGCTGACTGTGGAGGTGTGGAACAAGGGTCTCATCTGGGACACGATGGTGGGCACTGTGTGGATCCCACTGCGGACCATCCGCCAGTCCAATGAGGTGAGTGGCGTGCAGGACCAGAGTGGGGTAGGAGTGCCTGGGAAAGGACCAGATGCCGGTGGCCTGAGCAAGGTGGACATTTGTCCCGCATCCCCCGACGGCATCCACGTAGACATCTGAGGTTGCCACGATAGTGCCGGAGTCACCAGGACCTAAACTCCTTCCGCCTTGTTGCTCTGCCCCCCTCCCTGTGTGGCTTCCACCCTGTGGCCCAAAATGGCTGCGTGAGGCTCACCATTGCACCTACATTCCAGCCAGGGAAAGGTGGCGAGGGAAGGGGCCCACCTTCTCAGTGGAGGGCCCAACCTGGAAGCCACTCCCTTCACTTGGCTCACATCCCATTGGCCAGAACTTTGTCACGTGTCCCCGCCTAGCCGCAAGGGATTCTGGGAAATGTGAGCATTGAGCAGCGCCGGGGCCCAGCTAAACATGGATCACCGTGGAGGAAGGAGAGAAGGGCTAAGGCGGGCACCCGGCATCCTGTGCCCCAGGTGGGCAGCGGGGGCAGGTCACGCCGGCACAGAGCAGGGTCCCGGACAAGAACCTTGGCCCCTCAGCCCCCGGTCGCAGCCGGCAGGTGGTGGCCACGCCTGTTAATCTCCTCTCTGTCCCTGCACCCCAGCCTTCACCCCTCACAGATTCTAGCCTCTGCACCTTCGCATGGGCTGTTCCCTGAGCTTCCAGTGTCCTCCCTTTCATCACCCTCTCAGCCCAGCTCCCGTGCCCCCTCCTCCAGGAAGCCCACTCCACTGCCCTGCGTCCCTCCCTCCGGCCTAGCCCTGACCTCATGGGGCTGGGGGTGCCTGTCTCCAGCTCAGTTTTCCAGGTCTGTGGGCTCCTCAGGGGCCAGGCTGGTGGCTAGGGCCCCTTGGGGACCCCGATATCACCCACCAGGAACCAAGCATGGAGGAGGCACAAGGGAGCATTTGTTTTGGAATGAATGAATGAATGGAGAGGGAGGCAATGAGGGCACTAGTCCAGGCAAGTGAGAGCAAAGAGAAGCCTTAGGGGGACCCAAAGTTTCCTCAGCAGAAAGCAGATTCCCCCAAAGATCATCCCCATTTGAGAGACGAAGAAACGGAGGTTCAGAGTGGACCCCACGTCCTCAAAGGCTCGCGTCTCTAACCGAGGGGGAGGAGCTCGCTGCGGGGCGCTGGGGGCGGGGCTCAGGGCTTTCACCTGTCACCCCTCGGCAGGGGGGGGTGGCCGTGCACGGCGGGACCCCTCCCGCCTAGCCCTGCAGGGCCCTCTCTCCCTGGGTCTCCCCTGTGTGAAGTGGGCCCGTGGCCCCGTCCCCAGGGCAGGGGCGGGCGGGCCGGCGAGCGGCAGGGACCTGACGCCCACGCGTCCCCCGGCCCCCAGGAGGGCCCCGGAGAGTGGCTCACGCTGGACTCCCAGGTCATCATGGCGGACAGCGAGATCTGCGGCACCAAGGACCCCACCTTCCACCGCATCCTCCTCGACACGCGCTTCGAGCTGCCCCTGGGTGAGTGCGGCCCGCCTGCCCGGCCCCGCCCCTTCCAGGCCCCGCCCCCTCCCAGGCCCCGCCCCCTCCAGGGCCCGCTTCTTTGTTCGCCTGCTCCGCCCCCTGTTCCCCTGGCCCTGCACCTTTGCTAAACTGGCCCTGCCCTCCTGGCCCCGCCCACTGCATGCCTGGCCCCGCCCCTGCCTGCCAGGCCCCGCCCCTGCCAGGCCCCGCCCCCTGCCCATCCGGCCACCTACCTGTCCGGCCATGCCCCTATCCACCAGGCCCTGCCGCCTTCCCGGCCCCGCCCCTGCCCACCAGGCCCCACCCCTGCCTGCCAGGCTCCGCCCCTGCCTGCCAGGCCCCGCCCCTGCACCCCCCCCCGTCCCTGCCAGGCCCCGCCCCTGCTCCCCGCCCCGTCCCTGCCAGGCCCCGCCCCCTGCCCATCCGGCCCCCTGCCTGTCTGGCCACGCTCCTGTCCTCCAGGCCCCGCTTCTTTGTTCGCCTGCTCCGCCTCCTGTTCCCCTGGCCCTGCCCCTTTGCTAAACTGGCCCTGCCCTCCTGGCCCCGCCCCCCGCATGCCTGGCCCCGCCCCTGCCCACTAGGCCCCGCCCCTGCCTGCCAGGCCCCGCCCCTGCACCCCGCCCCGCCCCTGCCAGGCCCCGCCCCCTGCCCATCCGGCCACCTACCTGTCCGGCCATGCCCCTATCCACCAGGCCCTGCCGCCTTCCCGGCCCCGCCCCTGCCCACCAGGCCCCACCCCTGCCTGCCAGGCTCCGCCCCTGCCTGCCAGGCCCCGCCCCTGCACCCCACCCCGTCCCTGCCAGGCCCCGCCCCTGCTCCCCGCCCCGTCCCTGCCAGGCCCCGCCCCCTGCCCATCCGGCCCCCTGCCTGTCTGGCCACGCCCCTGTCCACCAGGCCCCGCCCCCTGCCCGGCCCCGCCCCTGCCCGCCAGGCCCTGCAGTTTCCCCGGCTTTCAGCACCGGGGACAGAGCCCCAGCCTGCCACACTCCTGCAGGCAGCGCGTGTCCCAGCCCCTGGAGGGTGCGAGGGGTGGCAGGCGCCTCTCCACCCCCCGGGGCTGGGGTCTGAGCTGTCCCTGCTGGCTCTTGGTGACACCTTAGGCTGTAGGGGTGAGCCGGGGGCCGACAGAGACAGAGAGACAGAGAGAGACAGGGGCACGCAGAGACAGAGGCAGAGAGCAGGGAGTCCCCTCTGCCTTTCCCGGAAGCGCCTTGCAGGATCCTTCTAGAACCCCCCCCCTCCCCACCCGGCGATGCTGGCCCCAGCCCCCATCCTCATCCGTTCTTTCCTGAGGCAGCTCGGTGCGGGCGGGGTCCGGGCTGTCCCTCTGGCCCCTTCCACTGCCCCACCCTCCCGAGCCTGGGCCCACCCACCCCGCAGTCCCAGGCTTTGCCAGAGAGCCGGGAAGCCGGGCGGGGCTGGAGCCCCTGCAGGATGGAGGCCGGGCCGGAGGGGGCTTCCAGGCTCACGCCCCGCTGGCTCCTTGCAGACATTCCCGAGGAGGAGGCCCGCTACTGGGCCAAGAAGCTGGAGCAGCTCAATGCCATGCGGGACCAGGACGAGGTGAGTGTCTGTCTCTCTGCGTCCCCACGCACTGCTCTGTCCGTCTCTGTCTCTCCCCGAGCTCCTCTCGCCCCACGCCTGTGCGGCTCGGTCTCCGTAACCTGACGACAGCGCCGGCCCACGTGGTCCAGTCGCAGAGCAGTCACGGGCTGTGGGATCGTGCGACAGAACCACCCAGTCCACTCGAGCCCTGCGCCTGCCAGACACCCTTAAAAAAGAAAACAGTGGGGCCGGGCGCGGAGGCTCGCGTCTGTCATCCCAGCTCTCTGGGAGGCCGATGCGGGAGGATCGCTCAAGGTCAGGAATTAGAGACCAGCCTGAGTAAGAGCGAGACCCCGTCTCTACCAAAAATAGAAAGAAATTAGCTGGACAACTAAAAATATATAGAAAAACTTAGCCAGGCATGGTGGCGCATGCCTGTAGTCCCAGCTACTCAGGAGGCTGAGGCAGGAGGATGGCTTGAGCCCAGGAGTTGAAGGTTGCTGTGAGTGAGGCTGAGGCCACGGCACTTACTCTAGCCTGGGCAACAAAGTGAGACTCTGTCTCAAAAATATATATATATAGTATAGATAGATAGATAGATAGATAGATAGATAGATATAGTTATATAGAAAAAATCAGCCGGGCGTGGTGGCGCATGCCTGTAGTCCCAGCTACTCGGGAGGCTGAGGCAGGAGGCTCGCTTAAGCCCAGGAGTCTGAGGTTGCTGTGACCGAGGCTGACACCACAGCACTCTGGCCTGGGTGACAGAGTGAAATTCTGTCTCAAGAAAAAATACCACAAAAACACACCAGCCCTGGCAGAGGTTCTCACATCCCTTCCTGCCCCTCGGCCCTCAGCCTCTGCAGGGACACTTGCCAATTTCGCAAAAGTTCCCCCGTCCCCACCACCCTGACCCTGTCCCGCCGCTGCTCCGTGCCGTCCCCCTGCTTCCTGGCTTCGTATCACAGCAGAGCAAAGACCCCGAGAGACCCCAGAGGACAGCGTGGGAAGGTTAGGGCCGGGGAAGAAGGGCCAGGTCAGACGAGAGCACTCTGTAGGGGACATCACGAGGCTCAGAGAGGTGACATTCACGTGTTAGTCATTTTTTTTTTTTTTTTTTGAGACAGAGTCTTACTCTGTCACCCGGGCTAGAGTGCCGCGGCGTCAGCCTCGCTCACAGCAACCTCCAACTCCTGGGCTCAAGCCATCCTCCTGCCTCAGCCTCCGCCCCACCCCCACCCCAGTAGCTGGGACTACAGGCATGCGCCACCATGCCTGGCTCATTTTTTCTATATATTTTTAGTTGGCCAATTAATTTCTTTCTATTTTAGTAGAGACGGGGTCTCACTCTTGCTCAGGCTGGTCTCGAACTCCTGACCTCGAGCGATCCTCCGGCCTCAGCCTCCTAAGTAGCTGGGACTACAGGCATGAGCCACAGCGCCCGGCTAATTTTTTCTATATATTTTTAGTTGGCCAATTAATTTTTTTCTGGTTTTTGTAGAGACAGGGGTCTCACTCTTGCTCAGGCTGGTTTTGAACTCCTGACCTTGAGCGATCCTCCCGCCTCGGCCTCCCAGAGTGCTGGGATGACAGGCGTGAGCCTCCACACCCGGCCTCTTTTTTCTGTCTCTCTTTCCTGCTGTCTCTCTGTCTCTGTGTGCCTGTGTCTCTTTCTTTCTCTGCCAACACCTGTGTCCTCCTCGCAGAGAAGGAGCAGAGGTGGGAGGTGGGAGTCGGGGCGGGACGGCGCAGAGCCATCCGGGTCCCCCGACTTGCGCCCCCCTGAGAGGAGCCCTCCCTCCCTCTCCCCCACAGTACTCGTTCCAAGACGACCGTGACAAGCCTCTGCCCGTCCCCAGCAACCAGTGCTGTAAGTGCCTCTCGGGTCCTCCCTGGGGTCCTGGGAAGCCCCGCCCCCGCCCTGTCCCCCTCCGTCCCGCCGGTCGGTCCCCCCCAGGGACGCAGTCCACAGCCCGCGCAGCCCCGCACGCTGAGAGACGAGAGCTGAGGCGCGGGTTTCCGTCCTGGTCAGCGCAAATGGCACGTGCGACAGCTGCCACCCTGGCTCCGAGCCCTGTCGGGACGCCCCCGCTGTCCCCACGTGACTCAGTCACCGCGCCGTTCCCGGTGCACGGTCCAGACGGCGGGGACAGATGCGACAGCCCGCACGCCGGACTGGGGCTGTTTCAGCCGCCCATTTTCTTGGAGGGGGAAACTGAGGCCCCCAAAGAGGAGAAGTGACTTGCCCAAGCCCACCCCACCCCACCACCACCCCGCCCCCCCCCGCAAGTGGCAGAGCCGGGATTCGAACCCAGGTCTGCGGGCGCCACGGTCGCCTCTCCTGCCACTGCGCGTACGTGTGAGCGGCGGTGACCTCGCTCCTTCCGCGGCTGCGGCGCGCGCGCCCAGGCCCGTCCCCGGGGCCAAGCGCGGGTCCCTGCCACGCGGCGCCAGCCCCGGCGCGGACAGACAGCGGCACGTCTAGCGGCCCCTGCGCCCCACTCCGGACCCTGCCCCTCCTGTCCCTCCCGCCGTCCCTGTGTCCGGGAGCCCCCCTCTCCCCCCGTGCGCCCAGAGCGGTGGGGACGGCCCGCGGGGCGCGGGGCGGGGGGCCCCGTTCCCGCAGTGACCTGGGGCGGGGTTGGGGGAGAGCCTCTCGCCTTCCCCGGCGGGGGGGGCGGGGGGGGTCGTCCCTGCCCGGAAAGAACCACCAGCCCTGGCCGGGGGTGGGGGGGTGGCCGCGGAGGGCAGGGCGGCGAGGTGTGGCGGGGTCGGTGGCGAGGGCCACCTGCGCAGGTGCGCCGATGTCAGGCCGGGCTCCATTTGGGAGACAGAGGCCGCCTCTCACCTCTCACCTCTCACCTCTCACCTCTCACCTCTCAGCACCGACCGCCCGGCCCTCCCTGGGGCGGTTTGTCACCCGTGCTCCCCAGAGGAGGCGCCGAGGGTCACAGAGCCCGGTCCCCGGTACCGGGTGGCGCGGGGGTGGGCGGCCTGTCCCGCCTCTCTGCGCCGCGTCGCCCTGTGCGAGCGACACGCCCGCCCGCAGGGGCGTCCGGAGCCGCGGGTGCCCGGCCCGCGAGCCTTTCCGCGCCCGCGACCGAGGGGCCGGGACCCCGCTTCCGACTCCACTCCGTGGCTCGGGGGCAAACCGAGGCCACTCTCCCCGACACCCTCTGTCGCCCCGCGTCACCGTCTGCCCTCTCTCCGCAGGCAACTGGAACTACTTCGGCTGGGGCGAGCAGCAGAGTGAGTCCCCCACCCGTGATCGGGGGGGCCGTGGGGGCGGGGCCGTGGGGGCGGGGCCGTGGGGACGGGGTCCGTGGGGGCGGGGGAGGCACCCTGGCGACCCAGGGCCCCTCCCAGCACACGGGGAGGGCTGGCGGGCTGAGGCCCCAGGGTGGGAAAGACCTCCCGCCCAGGAACGCGGGTCTGGGGGGCCTGCTCTGCGCGGGCAGGCGGGGTGGGCCCCGTGACACCCCCAGCCTCCCCGTGTACAGCCTCATCGCCTCTCCCGAGACCTCTCCCCGCCTTCCGTCTTCCCATCCCCCCTTCACCTGGAAGTGTGAAGGCCAGACGGGGCGGGTGGGGAGGGGTCTCCAACACAGAAGTGGGCAGGGACCCTCAAGGAGAGACGGCGCTCCAGGGACTTCAGCTCTTCAATCCCCCCAGCCACCTGCATCCCTTCCTTCATTTGCCACCTCCACCCCGGAGAGCCCGGGAGCCATGCACACACACCAGTTTATTGTTTTTTGTAGAGATGGGGTCTTGCTATGCTGTCCAGTCTGCTCTCAAATTCCTGGCCTCAAGCGACCCTCTCTCCTCAGCCTCCTAAAGTGTTAGCATTACAGGCATGAGCCCCTGCACCAGCCGAATTAAATGTCCAGTTTTCTCCCTTTCTCCCATATCCTGCCCCTTCTAGAGAAATCCAGTCCTCTAGTCCGATCACGAATCACCCCCCTTCTCTCATCTCCCCCAGCTGGGGACTCCTTCGCTCCTTCCCCACGTCCTGGTGGCCAAGCCCAACTCCAGGACCAGGGACGCTGTTCGCAGGCACTTTGGCCCACTGCGATTTGTCAAAAACAAGTTGGTCAAAAATCAGTTCAGCCACAAGAGGTGTTGGACAGACAGGGCAGGCTTCCTCGAGACCGGTTGGCCAGAAACGAACAATACGGTCAAAAGCAAAGACAATTTTTGGGTAAAACCAGTGCGGCGAAAGCTGATCACTGGGTCAAAAAGGAAAGACAATCGGGCTAGAAGCAGACCATGTGGTCGCAACCGAAGTGGCTGAAAATGAAGGCACTTTGGTCAAACGCTATTCGGTGAAAAGCAGAAGTAAGCAAAAGCAAAACGAATCCGGCTGGAAACGGTGTGTGCCTCATAAACGATTTGTCAGAAGAAGGAATAATCGGGGGAACGTGTGCACAGCTTCCTGGGGTCCGCCTGGCCACGTCTCAGCCTTGTCAAGCACGATTTGGTGGAGAGAATGGTGATTTGCCCAAATTACCGAAAACCCAGATAACTGGGAGGGAAAACAGTCAGTCAGAGCGGCATTTATCCCGAGCGTCAGCAGGGATGAGAAGCCCGGGTCAAATGAGGGCCCAGGAAGCAGGGTGGCCCAGATGCGCTCACCTTTGCCAGCTGAACACCAATTTAGGGTTTTTCTAAAAGCAAAATAACTCGGGGGCAAGTCAAGACAGCTTTGTCCGTCTAAGTACGGAATTAACTTTTTGGTAGCTCTCCACATTACAAAGAATTCAGACGTATTTTTCTTTTTTTTTTTTTTTTTTTGAGTCAGAGTCTCACTCTGTCGCCCAGGCTAGAGTGAGTGCCGTGGCGTCAGCCTCGCTCACAGCAACCTCAGACTCCTGGGCTCAAGCGATCCTCCTGCCTCAGCCTCCCGAGTAGCTGGGACTACAGGCATGCGCCACCATGCCCGGCTCATTTTTTCTATATATTTTTAGTTGGCCAATTAATTTCTTTCTATTATCAGTAGAGACGGGGTCTCGCTCTTGCTCAGGCTGGTCTCGAACTCTTGACCTGGAGCGATCCGCCTGCCTCGTCCTCCCGGAGTGCTGGGGTGACAGGCGTGAGCCTCCCTGCCGGGCCTAGACGTATTTTTCAAACATATAAAAATGTACTCAATTAGCTGAAAAGGAATTAGAAAGTTAAAATCATAAAGTAAGAAATGCACGCAAATATCTGGCAAATGAACAAGAAAGTACTCAAAGACTTTTATAATGGTACGAACCAAGCCAGGCTCAGTGGCTAGCACAGGCGTCCTCAAACTACGGCCTGCGGGCCACGTGCGGCCCGCCGAGGACATTTATCCGGCCCGCCGAGTGTTGTTGCCGCCGCTGCCTGTCCTGCTCAGCAGCCGGCTCATCCCGGGCCACAGTGCGCATGTGTGGAGTGTGCGCCGCTCTCTCCAGCGGTCTGAGGGACGGTGAACTGGTCCCCCTGTTTAAAAAGTTTGAGGACCCCTGGCCTAGCGCCTGTAACCCCAGCTACCCAGGAGGCTGAGGTGGGAGGATTGTGTGAGGGCCGGAGTCCGAGACCAGCCTGGACAACATAGTGAGACCCCCATCTCTACGAAAAATTATATTAAAAAAAAGTTTTTCAGAAGGTACAGACCGCTCCCTGCTGCATAAAACCGTCAGTCAACAGACCCCACAGTGGAAGTTGCCGTGAATCACCGTGTCAGCACTCCAGGGCTTTTTGCAGGCTATTTATCTGCAGCCCAAGTGCGGCTTTCTGAATAAATTCTCTCCTGCGCCGCAACAATCTAACCTCCCCGATGCCGCCGGCGGCACCCGCGGCCTCGCCTCTAAATGCAGTTAAGGTCGTCCAAATGGTCTCTCCTCCCTTTCGTTTTGCTTTGCTTTCACGACGAAGAAAACTTCGTCATTCTCCTTAGCGCTAAAAGTAACGCGCGTGCTACTCAAGTCGTTTCTTCGGAAGGTTCAGGAAGGAGTAGAGGTGCCGTCCCCAAACACCCCGCACCCCGCTGCCCAGACCTGCTGCTTTTAGAATTCCGACTTTTTCTTTAAGGGTTCCGGAAATAAACCGTTTTCTCTCTGCTAAGGAAACCAAACCCAAGCAGCCTTTGCTTCTTACTAAGCTCTTGGCGTTTGGCGGCCCCACCCCGTTCCGTCCTGGCGGCGGGCTCGGGCGTGTGGCGGTCCCGCCAGCCCGAGAGCCTCATCCTCTCTGAGCGAGGCGGCTCCTTGTCCCCGAGCCTTCTTCGCTCGTGCACGTTCCAGTCTGGGGTCCTTCCCCTGGGACATCAGGAAACCTCTGAGGGTTAAAGGGCATGTCCTCCACCTTGTCCTCCTGACCTCCCTCCAGCCTCTCCCTGAGCGCGTCTGCGACTCCCGTCACGGAAACGAGCTGCCCGGTGGAAAAATCCCATCTCGTATTCAGAGAGCCGGGACTTTAGCAAAGCCCTTCCTCATGCTGAAGGGATGCCCTCCGCTGCGTCCCTGTTGCCTTTATGTTGTGGAGGCTGCTCCACACCCTAGGCTCTAGGTCCCATTTGCCCCACGTAAAGCAGGCTTTTCACCTCCCTTGTTCTAAGGTCTATACCTCTGTTAACATGACCCACCATCATCCATCCGTTCTGGTAAAAAATGTCCCTTCTTGGGTTGGCCACACAGACCCTCAGTCTGGGAGGCTGCGCTGGCCTCCGTCCGTGGGCTCCCTCCCTTCTGCTCACCTCCTCCCCTCCCCTCCTCTCCCTTCCAGACGACGACCCCGACAGCGCAGTGGATGACCGCGACAGCGACTACCGCAGCGAGACGAGCAACAGCATCCCGCCCCCCTATTACACGACCTCGCAACCCAACGCCTCCGTCCACCAGTATTCCGTCCGCCCCCCGCCCCTGGGCTCCCGGGAATCCTACAGCGACTCCATGCACAGTTACGAGGAGTTCTCTGAGCCTCGGGCCCTCAGGTAGCCACGCCGCGGAGTGGGGCAGGTCTGAGCATGGTGACAGCCACTCCGGCCCTGGAGCAGGGAGCGGACGGGGCCGGGGGGCCCCTAGGGACAGAGGGCGGGGTGTCCAGCGGAGCAGAATCCGTACTTTCCTGTGGGCAGTAGGGCCCTTTCTTTCCCTAACACCTTGCCAGAAAACTCCATGAGCTTGCCTGGGTGCAGTGGCTTACGCTTGTCATCCAGCACTTCAGGAGGCTGAGATGGGAGGCTCGCTTGCAGGCCAGGTGTTTAAGACCAGCCTGGACAACATAGTGAGACCCCATCTCTACAAAAAAATAAAAATAAAAATAAGAAAAATGAGCCGGGCATGGTGGTGCACACCTGTAGTCCCAGCTACTCGGGAGGCTGAGGCAGGAGGATCACTCGAGCCCGGGAGTTTGAGGTTGCTGTGAGCGAGGCTGAGGCCACGGCACTCACTCTAGCCTGGGCAACAAACGAGACTCTGTCTCAAAAAAAAAAAAAAAAGAAAGAAAGAAAAAGAAACTGAGCATTTTTATCTAGCCTTTTTATTTTCTAGGTCCAAGGAAATGAAATGAGTTACTCAAGGTAAAACATTTGGTGGCAGAAGTGGGAGTAGAGTCAAACTCGCTTGGGTTTGCCCCAGCGTTCTTCCCACAAATCCTGTGCGCTTGAGCCACCCCGTGTTCTTAGGCTGAAAACAAAGAACGAGATCTCTTTGTACCTGCATTTGTGACTTCCTTGTTCAAACTCTCTTCAGAGGCCTTGTCCTCCTAACAGCTTCCCCTCTGTTTCTGCGATGGACACGATATTTTTGCTTGTTTTTTTTTTTTTTTTCCGAGACAGAGTCTCGCTCTGTCACCCGGGCTAGAGTGAGTGCCGTGGCGTCAGCCTCGCTCACAGCAACCTCCAACTCCTGGGCTCAAGCCATCCTCCTGCCTCAGCCTCCCGACTAGCTGGGACTACAGGCATTTGCCATCTCTCCTGGCTAATTTTTTCTATATGTTTTTTAGTTGCCAATTAGTTTCTTTCTATTTTTTTAGTAGAGACGGGGTCTCGCTCTTGCTCAGGCTGGTTTCGAACTCCTGACCTCGAGCGATCCTCCCGCCTCGGCCTCCCAGGGTGCTGGGGTTACAGGCGTGAGCCGCCGCGCCCGGCCCTAATATGGTCTTTAAAGCATTGTTCATTTGCTGGCATAGAACACCGCCTCAGACTTAAGTGTTTATCGAAACAAAGTTTCAACACATTGGAAACAGCTGAAAGGAAAGTGAGACGTTAAATATCGATAAAGTAGAAACTGCTGGAGAGAAAGAGCAGGAGAGAGGCGGGTCGTGGCAGCAGCTGCGGAGGTGCTGGGGCGTGTGCGCGTAGAAACATTTTCCTTAGAGGGAAAATCGATTCTCCCAGACATTTCCTTCCACGGGACGGTGGCGCCGTGGCCCCCTCCATCCCCGTGAATGTCCGTGAGGCTGGAAGTTCGGAGTGGGCGGTGCCCAGCTTACAGATGGGGAAATGGAGGCCCACAGGGCAGGAACGAGCTGCCCTTCCTGGCCGTGCCGCCTGGTTCTGGGTGGTACTGGGCTCTGCCAGGCCTGGGGAGGCCGAGCAAGACACAGACATCCCCATCCCGCAGGTCAGGGCTCTGCTGGAGGCGGGGCCAGGGCTGGACATCCTGGCGGTGGGGAAGGCAGGGAGGGCTGCCTGGAGGAGGCTGCATGGGAGCCCACTTTGAAAGATGAACACACATCCGGGGAAGGGAAGGGAAGGGAATTCCAGGCAGAGGCAACAGATTGGCTGAAGAGGTGAGGAGGCCAGAACGTAGAGGAGGGCTGGCTCAAGGTGGCACGGGAGCCAGGGAGGCACCTGAGTGGGCTCAGAGCTGTGTTGGGACCCCGAATGTCCAAGCTGGGGTGGGGGGTGTCTTGGCGACCTCCAGGTCCCACCCCTCGGTTTTTTGTTTTTGAGACAGCGTCTCACTGTGTTGCCCAGGCTAGAGTGAGTGCCGTGGCGTCAGCCTCACTCACAGCAATCCTGCCTCAGCCTCCTGAGTAGCTGGGACCACAGGCATGCGCCACCATGCCCGGCTCATTTTTTCTATATATTTTTTTTAGTTGACCAATTAATTTCTTTCTATTTTTAGTAGAGACGGGGTCTCGCTCTTGCTCAGGCTGGTCTCTTAAGTCCTGACTTCGAGCGATCCTCCCGCCTCGGCCTCCCCGAGTGCTGGGATGACAGGCGTGAGCCACCTCACCCGGCCTAGAATGGGCTTTATTCCAAGGCACTAGGGAGCCACAGCAAGATGGGAAGGGGGATGTGGTTAGATTTATGATTCTAAGGGGCCCCCTGTGGCTTCCAAGGGAAGCGGGGACCGTCAAGAGCATCCAGCAGGGACAGAAGAGGCTGGACCGGGGCGGGGCCCAGGGTGCAGGGAGGTGGGTGGGGGGAGGCGAGGGCGCCCGCCACGGGGAGGCCAGCCAAGGAGGACGGTGGCTGGAGGGCTTCAGCGGTGGGAGTCCACGGGAAGCCCAGGTTGGAGCCGGGGACACGGAAAGCCAGGCGTGTCCCCCCCCCCCGTTCGAGTTTCAGGAGCTGCAGGTGTCTGAGGGGGCCTGGCAGGGACGCGGATCCGGGGCCCCCAGGTCCGTGTGCCTCTCGTCTCCCCCGCGCCCCCGCCAGACTCGCGACTCTTTTGTTCGCGGCTGTGTTTTCTGGCATCTCCAGCACGGGGGCCTGCATGCCGTCGGCGCTCAATCAGTGCTGAGGGAATGGCTAGGTGACGGGATCTGCGTGACAGGGCTGGGGCAGGTGGCCGCCCGCTGCCCCGGCCCCTGAGTCCCGGCCTGTCCCTGCAGCCCCACGGGCAGCAGCCGCTACGCCTCCTCCGGGGAGCTGAGCCAAGGCAGCTCGCAGCTGAGTGAGGACTTCGACCCCGATGAGCAGAGCCTGCAGGGCTCGGAGCTGGAGGACGAGCGGGACGGGGACTCCTACCACTCGTGCCACAGCTCCGTGAGCTACCACAAAGACTCGCCTCGCTGGGACCAGGACGAGGAGGAGCTGGAGGAGGACCTGGAGGACTTCCTGGAGGAGGAGGAGGAGGAGCTGCCCGAGGACGAGGAGGAGCTGGAGGAGGAGGAGGAGGTGCCGGACGATCTGGACGGCTACGCCCGGCGGGAGGAGGCCGTGGTGGCGGAGGCCAAAGACTTCAAGCGGGTCAGCCTCCCGCCGGCCGCCCCGGGGAAGGAGGACAAGGCCCCCGCCTCGCCTGCCGAGGGCCCCAAGCCAGCCACGCCCGAGGAGGCGCCTGTGGCCGGCCAGGAGCCCGAGCCCTCCAAGGCTGAGGAGAGGTACCGGGAGCTGGCGGAGGGGTCGGAGGGGCTGTGACAGGTCCCCCAGCCGGTGGGGCCGGCGTGGACCCGGGCGTTGCCAGGGCTGGAGGTTGTCACCATAGGGCCATGGGGTTACTGAAGGGACCAGAAGTGGCGGGTGAATTGGGGAGCTCAGAGGTGGCTCGGTGGGGTCACGAAGGGCTGCTAGGGGTGGTGACCTTAGGGGGTGCTGAGGTCACAGGGCTTTGGGAGGATCCTGTGCAAACAAGGTTTGGAAGGCTGAGAGGGGCCGAGAGTGGGGGAAAGGCACCGGGAAGGTGTCGGGGAGGGGCAAGGGACACGGGGGTGGGCTGGAGGGGACGCATGTGGGTCCTAGTGTCTCTGAGGGGCCAGAGAGGCCCCGGGGAAGAAGGCGCACGTCGCTTGGAGAGCAGAGGTCAAGGGAGGGTCAGAGTCCTGGAGGGCGGCCTTGCAGCCTCTTGGCGTTCCCTGCCTTAGTTTCAGGCCGCCAGAGGATGAAGAAGGCCAGGAGGGTCAGGACTCCATGTCCAGGGCCAAGGCCAACTGGCTGCGGGCCTTCAACAAGGTGCGGATGCAGCTGCAGGAGGTGAGTGAACGGGAGGCCCCGCCCACCACGCCACACCACGCCCACACCCACCTGGCCCCGCCCATGCCTGGCTTGGCCCCACCCATGCCTGGCTTGGCCCCACCCACTGCTCCCTCTCAGGGGCCCGGCGCGGCCTCGCCCAATGCCCCACCCACATCAGATTGGCCACACCCAACACTCCATCATGCCCCACCCACCTGCCCTCCCTAGGCCACGCCCACACGCAGCTCAGGCCTTCCCCATGCCCAACCCACATCCAGCCTGGTCACGCCCGGTGTCTCCAGCCCCACTCAGATTGGCCGTGACCAGCTCCTTCCCACACCTTTCCCTGGCCCCACCCACATTCTGGCCACGCCCACAGTCTGGCCACGCCCACGCCCTCCCACACCAGCCTACTTGTGCCGACTCCCAGTCCCTGGACACCACGCCTGGCCCCGCCCCGGCTAATGCGGCCTTTCCCGCCTACAGCCTGGCCCCGCCCACCTCCAGCCCAGCCTCCTCCCCGGTGCCAGCCTGGACTTTGCCAGCGCGGATGGGGGCGGATGGGGGAGAGGCGGCTGGAGCTTGGGGCTGACAGAAAGCTACAGCCATGTCAGGGGTCGATTTATGGTTAAGGATGAAGGTCAGGGTGAGAGCCGCAGTCAGAGGTCAGGGTTAGAATCGGTGTTAGGCAAAGGGGTTAGGTAGCACCTGGGGTCAAAATGGAGGTCATTGCGGGAGTTGGGGAACCGTCTGAGGTCAGGTGAGTGTGGGAGGAATCAGGTGAAAAATAGAATTAACGTCAGAATCAGGGTGACCGTTCAGACGGGCAGCAGAGTTGAGGCCATTCCTTCATTCTTTCATTCATTCAACTCACTCTGGGCTGGGGACAGAGCAGTGTCACCATCCAGGGTGACCCTCCAAACTGAGGGTCTTGCTCTGTTGCCCAGGCTGGGGTGCCATGGCAGGTTATAGTTCACGGCAGCCTCAAACTCCTGGGCTCCAGGGATCCTCCTGCCTCAGCCTCCTGAGT
>VSMD01028027.1:0-16438 GCA_008750895.1 Mirza zaza | reverse complement strand
CGGGCGCGGTGGCTCACGCCTGTAATCCTAGCACTCTGGGAGGCCGAGGCAGGCGGATTGCTCAAGGTCAGGAGTTCAAAACCAGCCTGAGCGAGACCCCATCTCTACTATAAAAATAGAAAGAAATTAATTGGCCAACTAATATATATATAAAAAAAAAATTAGCCGGGCATGGTGGCGCATGCCTGTAGTCCCAGCTACTCGGGAGGCTGAGGCAGCAGGATTGCTCAAGCTCAGGAGTTTGAGGTTGCTGTGAGCTAGGCTGAGGCCACGGCACTCACTCTAGCCTGGGCAACAAAGCGAGACTCTGTCTCAAAAAAAAAAAAAAAAAAAAGAAATACGCACTGTGGGGGTAATCCCAGGAGAAAGGAGAGAAAAAGGCAGAAAAAATATTTGAAGAAATAATGCCTGAAAATGCCCCAAATTTGATGAAAGACATAAATTTACAAACCCAAGAAGCTCAATAAACAAAAAAATAGAATAAACTCAAGGAGACTCACAGTGTTATACATGATAATGAAATTGTCAAACAACAAGGACAGAATCTTAAAATCAGCAAACGAGAAGTGACTCGTCACATACAAGGGCTCTCCATAAAATTTTAGCAAGCAGGGTGGAGTGGCACATGCCTGTAGTACCAGCTACTTGGGAGGTTGAGGCAGGAGGATGGTTTGAGTCCAGGAGTTTTCAAGTCCAGCCTAGGCAATATAGTGAGATGGCACCTCTTAAAAAAATTTTTTTTTCATCTGATTTCTCATTAGAAACCTTGAAAGTCAGAAAGCAGTGGGTTGAATATATTCAAAGTGCTGAAAGAAAATCAACTGATAATTCAATATTTAGCAAAATCGTTCTTCGGAAATGAGGGAGAAATTATGATATCCTCAGATAAACAAAAGCTGAGGGTGTGTGTTACTAGACAACCTTCCCTGCAGGAAATGCTTAAGTTAGTCCTTCAGATTGCAATGGAAGGAAGCTAGACAGTAACTAGTAGCCCTATGATGAAATAAAGATCTCCAGTGAAGGTAAATAAAGGGGCCATTATAAAAGTATTATTGTAATTTTGGCCTATAACCTCACTTTTAATTTTCTATGTGATTGAAAGACAAATGCATAAAAAATCAATTATTAATCTATGTTGCTGGGCACACAATGTATGAAGACTTAATTTGTGACATCAGTAACAGAAAGGGGAGATTGGTTACTATAGGAACAGAGGGTTTGTATGCTGCTGAAGTTAAGTTGGTATAAATTCAAATTAGATAGAACTTTAGGATGTCAAATGTAATTCCTATGGTGACCTCAAAGAAAATATCTATTGAATTTATACATAAGGAAATGACAAGGAAATTGTATTAGTAGTCCGGGTTCTCCAGAGAGACAAAACCAAGAGAATATATGCATATATGAAAAGGGATTTTTAGGAGAATTGGCTCACATGGTTATGGAGGCTGAGAAGTCTCACAACAGGCTCTCTGCAAGTTGGAGACCCCAGGGGTGCCAGTAACTTGATTCAGTCCGAGTCTGAAAGCTTCAGGAGCAGGAAAGTTGACGGTGCACTCTTAGCCTGACGCCAAAGGCCTGAGAACCCAGGGGGCTGCTGGCGTGAGTCCTGAAGTCCCAGGCCTGAGAGCCTGGAGTTCTGATGTTCAGGAAAAGGGAAAAGAAGTGTCCACACCCAGAAGAGAGGGAGCTAGAATTCAGCCTTCCTCTGTCTTTGTCCCATGCAGGCCCCTAGCGGGTTGGATGGTGCCTGCCCACCTGGAGGGCGGATCTTCCCCACTCAGTCCAGCCACTCACACACCAGAGTCCTCTAGAAACAGCCTCGCAGATGCGCGGGAAGTCACACCATGCCAGTTCTCTAGCTGTCCCTTAATGCAGTCAGGTTGACGCCTAAAACCCACCATGATAGGAATGAAAAAAGCTTCACTAAAAAAAATCAACTAAACACAAAGAAGGCAGTAACAAAGAACAAAAAAGGTATAAGGTATGTGGAAAACAAACAGCAAAATGGCAGAAGTAAGTCACTTCTTATCAGCAATTACTTTAAATATAAATGGATTGAGCCCTCCCATCAAAGGATGCAAAATGGATTTAAAAAAAAACAGAATCCAACTAAACACCATCTACAAGAGATTCACTGCAGATTCAAGGACACACATAGCTTGAAAGTGAAAGGATGGAAAAGATATCCCAAGTAAACAGTAATCAAAAAGAAAGGTGGGGTGGCTATACCAATATCAAACAAAACCGACTTTAAATCCAAAATGGCTACAAGAGACAGAGAAGAACATTATATATTAATAAAATTTTCAATACCACAAGAAAATGTAAGAATTATAAACATTTAAGGGCTGCTATGGTTTGAATGCGTCCCCTCCAAAATTCAGATGCTGAAACTTAATGGCCCATGTGATGGTGTTAAGAGATGGGGCATTTAAGCTGTGATTAGGTCTTGAGGGCTCTTCCCTTGCGGAAACCATGAAGGCCCCTATGAAAGAGACTTCAGGCTGCATTCTGGTCACTGGCCCCTTCCCCTTCCGCCACGTGAGCTCACAGAGTCCCTCCCTTCAGGAGGGTACAGCAACAAGGCTCTATCTCAGAAGTAGAGAGAAGCCCTTGCCAGACACCAAACCTGCTGCAACCTTGATCTTGGGCTTCAGAGCCTCCAGAACTGTGAGAAAATAAATTTCTGTTGTTTATAAATTACCCAGTCTCACATATCTTGTTACGGCAGCACCAACAGACCTCATAAAAGACTCTCAAAATACTTGAAGGCAAGACTGACAGAACTAAAGGGAGAACTGGACACTTCAATATCCCATTTTCAATAATGGATACATTAATCAGACAGAAGATAAATAAGAAAATAGAGGACTTGAATCACACAATAAGCCAACGAGACATAACAGACACATACAGAAACTCTGCCCAACAACAGAACACATGCTCTTCTCGGGTTCTCAGGGATGTCTGCCAGGGCACACAACGTGGTAGGCCACAAAGCAAGTCTTAATAGATTTTGAAAGATAGGTGTCCTACAAAGCACATTCTCCAACCACAATAAGATGAAGTCAGAGGCTGGGCACGGTGGCTCATGCCTGCAATCCTAGCATTTTGGGAGACCGAGGTGAGAGGATCACTTGAGTTCAGGAGTTTAAGACCAGCCTGAGAAAGAGTGAGATACAGTCTCTACAAAAAAAAAAAAAATAGAAAAAAAATTAGCCAGGCATGATGGCACAAACCTGTAGTCCCAGCTACTTGGTAGGTTGAGGCAGGAGGATCGCTTGAGCCCAGGAGTTTAAGGTTGCTGTGAGCTACAATGACACCACTGTACTGTTGCCTCTGCAACAAAGAGAGACACTGTCACAAAATTTAAAAAAAGAAAAAAAGAGATAAAGTCAGAAATCAGCAACAGAAGGAAAATTGGAAAATTCACAAATATGTGGAAATTAAACAGCATACTCTTAACCAACAGGTAAAAAAAAAATCACAAAGGAAATTAGAAAATACTTAAGAGATGAATGAAAATGAAAACACAACATGCCAAAAGTTATGTAAATTTATAAATGGTGGAAATGATCAACATTACGTTATGTATATTTTACCACAATAAAAAAATGTATGTCAGATTGCCCCAAATGGCCTCTTACCCTTCCTTGCTAAATAACATGGACCTACACCCCTTGAGTCTGGAGGATGAGTGTGTATTTTCCTTTCTCCTCCCTCAAGTCTGTTCCTTACCCACTGTCCCCAAGAAGTCTGGGTTCGAAGGGACACTACCTTTGGGGAGAATCGGGGTTTTTTCACCAGCTGTTCAGGGTCGTATGACTCCCTGGGAGACCCAAGGATGAATGGAGTGATCTGAGCCTGAAACGCGGAAGTGGGTGCTGGGGAAGGAGGCCCAGGGCTGGAAGAATTGCTTTGGTTTCTCTTCTCCTTCCGACTTTCATTTCTGAAAATAGTAGGCTCTTTATTCTGTCCCAGCCTTGTTGTCCTGAATGGGCCATTCCTGCTCCCCCACCTTAGCCCTATTCTGCTTCACACCCTCTCAAGCTGCCCAGTTTCTCCCTTTTCTAAGCCCGGCTCAAATCTGGAAGTCCCCCAGATTCTTCCAATAACTTTCCCCTTGTTAAGTTGGCTAGATTTTGTCTCTATTGCATATAGCTAGAGAACACCAACACCCTTAGCTCTGCACAAAGGGCTGCCAGGGTCTTCCTGCGACCCTCTTTCTGCCCACCTCTCAGGTCTGTGTCCCCTGAGTCTGGACTCCCTGTTGCTTTGGGTAAGGCCCTCCCTTCCTCAGCCTTAGCCTCAAAAAATCCTACCAGCCCCGGGGAGAGGGGAGGCTCCCAGTTCCAAGAACTAATGTGGCTAATTCACTCCCCCATAATCCAATTTACCGCTCTGTCCAAACCCAATAATTATTGATCCTTACTTGGCAGTTCCCAATTTCACCTATTTCTGAAAGGAATCAATTTTTAAAATAATAAAATAGCAAAAACAAACCAACAGACTCGCTGTTAAACAGCAACGTCCCAGAAATAAGCATCAACCAGCTGTGAAGCAAGGAGTAGAGGCTTTCCCTTTCATTGAGCCCCTAAGAAAGGACTCAGAGACAGCCCCTTCCTCTCTTGACTTGGAGTCAAGAATGTGCCAAGGGCCCTGGACAATTTGTTTTTCTGCTTGTTTAGGTATGACTGACCTACATTTGAGCCCCCTTTCAATGCCTGGGGTCTTTCCCATTTTGGAGAGTTCATGGGAGACAGAAACCCTGTTCTACGAAAGAGGCTGAGGAGAGGAATTGCTCAGGTCCCCAGACTCACTTGCCAGTGGGCACGGCAGGTGGCCATCCAGACACACCACCACATTCCTCTCAAGGAGGAGCGGGCACTGCTGCACACCAGGGAAGGGCAGCCGCTGGGCCAGTGCCACGGGTCCCACCCCCATCTCCTGCATGGGCAGCAGGAGTGGCCACACTCCTCAGATGGGTCCTCACTGGAGTGTTCTGTGGCATGATCTTGGCTGTGGCCTGGCATCCCTGTCCCTGACCTTGTCCCAGGCCTGGTTCAGCAGTCTTGCCTTATTGGCCATTCTGTGAGCTCCTAATAGTCTTCCCGTAACTTCCTTCTCAGCTTCAATCAACCAGGTATCCATTCTGTTGCTTGCAGCATATCACAGACTGATACAGAGAGCAAGAGACACACTCAGAATCCAGGTGGCACAAGTGTTTAGATTTTTGGAGAATGAAAAGGTCCCAGTTCCTTAGCTTGGAAGGTAAGGGCCCCTGTGATGGTGCCAGCGCCACCCTCTCCTGCACCCAACCCATACGTCTGTGCTTGTCCTGAATGACGACAGCTCACCAAGGCTGGTGCTTCAGCTGGAAGAGATCTTCCCACTCCTGCCTCCCGTCTGTCAAATGCCTATCGCTCGGCACAAGGGTGTACTTCTCCATGAAGCCTGCAGCCACATAGAGCCGACCCTGCACTCCCTGCCTGCCTTTCCCTGTATGTTCTGCGTGAAGATGCGCCCACAGCACAGTCACTCTGCAGCGCTTGTGTCTATCGGTCTCCTTCCCAACTGCGAGTTCCCCAGGAGCAGGAACCGCACATTACCATGGCTTTAACCCCAGTTCAAGCAAGATTGAAGAAGTAAAGGGAAGGCTAGGAAACACCCAGAGGCTGAGGGTGCAGCTCCTACACACTGTCCCGGCTGCACCAGGAATTGCGGTGTCCCCCGAGATAAGTGGAAGGAGAGAGGGGGAAAGGACAAGCCAAAGGCTCTTCTATTCTCCTATTGACTTCATTAAATGGCATCACAAAGAATATCCATCCAGAAAGACCGTGTGGGGCCTGTGGTTTGTTTTGGTCCAGCACAAAAGGTTACCCTGTGAATGAGATTAGGAACTGCCAGGTCCCGCTCAATACAGAGTCGTAAGACCCCACCCAAGAAACCAGCAAGACCAGTTGGTCATGAAGATTGTCCTCAGGTTACCCTCACCACTCAGTACACATTAGTTACAATGCATTAGCTACTGAAAGAAGCTCCCACCAGCCCCTTGCCCCAGGTGGGGCAAGGGCAATATACGTAACCTAAAAATTTGTACCCCTGTAA
Source organism: Mirza zaza (assembly GCA_008750895.1). NCBI lineage: Eukaryota > Metazoa > Chordata > Mammalia > Primates > Cheirogaleidae > Mirza > Mirza zaza. Next base: position 10,327 of record VSMD01028027.1, on the reverse strand, counting down.
TATGCTGAAATTAAGAAAAAATTAAATAAATAAATAAATGCAAAATTCATTTATGTTTCACAGACTACTCCTTATACACATAGCCCAAAGGCAATTTTATACAATATTTTAAATACTTTTGTGGATGAAACAAAGTTTGTGTACATTGAACCATTAGAAAGTGAAGGTGTGACTGCCTCAGCCACACTTGTGGACAATCTGTGGTTGTTTGGTGTCACCATCATTCCTGACTCTGAATTTATATGCTACCAATAAACAATCGCTTCTTATACTCATTTACACTTAAGTACTTAATGATAAAAAAACCTGACATGCCATTCATACAGTGACAGCGTAATGTGTTCAGGGTAGGTAAGCAGCACAGTGGCGTCACGAGAACACCTGGGTCAGCTGCACGACAGCAGGATTTCCGTCTCCACCTATAACCCTGTGTTTTGAGTAAAAGGTTACTGTATACAATGTATTTTATTTTTTAGGTGAGAAGAAACAGCAGAAAAAGCTGTGGCCAGTGGGATTGTCGTGTTTATCTTAGGTGTGAGCCACATGGCTCCCAGCCAGAGGCAGGGACAATAGCCCTCCCCAGAGCACGAGGTGAGGATGCTGACAGGTGAATTGAGGTAGTTCCTCGGGAAAGAGTGGATGGATGTTGAGGATTCAGGGGCAGAAGAGGGGATGAGTTTAGTGATGTCTGATATTTGAAATAATTAATTTTTATAGAAATTCCCATTATTTGCATATTTGTGACTATCTACCTGGAAAACGCAGAAGAATCAACAAAAATAATAATAAAAACATTAAGAAAATCCAATATGGTGGCTGGTAACAAAATTAATACCCAGCCTTCTTTAAATAAACAACTATTAGAACGTATTACAAACATAATATAAGAAAAATATCTCATTAATACCACAAACAAAAAGATGAAATACGTAGGAATAAATGTAACAAAAGAATTTTAAAGCACCATGTGACAAAAAACACTTTTAAATTCTACTGAAGTAGATTTTTTAGAGACTTGAATAAATGTCTTAGATAATAATATTCAATATTATAATAATGCCAATTGTCTCTAAATGAATCTATAAATTGAATGCAAGCTCAATAAAAACACAGATGGGAAGAAAATACTGTAAACAAAGTTTTATTTTAAAAGGATCAGACAAAACATTTAATACACATTTCACAAAGGGTTAATTTTCTTAACATGTAAAGTCTACAAATAAACAAAAAGTACCAGTAGGAGAATGGACAAAGCACATGAACAGGAAGTTTATAGGGTGGGAAATGGGTTATAAACAAATGATAATGCAAGTCACAATTCCATTTCTTAATCTGTCAGACTGGAAAAATCAAAGTTTGACAAAACATTAGTGGCAAAAGTATAAAGAGAACAGGCATTCTGGTGCAAAATTGATGGGGATGTGATTGTTGTAATTCCTTTGAGGAGCGATTTGGCCGTATCTGTTAAAATAGCTATCTTTTGACTCAGTGATTTCACTTCTAAGCATTTAGTTTACAGGTATTATACCTGTGGTCAAGGATATTCGTGAAAGCAGGGTTTGTAAGGAAAGACTGGAAATAACCTGAAAGTCCCTTAACAGGAAGCCAGTTAAATAAATTATAAGCCATTCATTTTATCACTGTGATGTTTTTGAAATATCACCCAATGTATTTCCCTTCTTGCCAAGTCTCTCTCTCTTTGTTTTCTCCCCTCCTCTGGTCCATTCGGCCTAGGCCAGAGGCTCAGGCTTGCTGGGGTTTTCACGTTGCCTCCGGGAGGGGGAGGCTGACACAGCCTAGAGCAGAAACGTCATTTTTTAGCTCTGATTTCTGGACCGTGTAAGGTTCAGGATGAAACCTTGAAAGTTCATCATTTCCAGAAATAGAAAAGGAATGCATCTCAGAACTTCCAAAGCTGGATTTTCACATTTCAAAAACCAATGTTTAGAGGTCAGGACACAGAATAACAGACAAATAAAGGGACTGATTAATGGGCAGCCCTTCCTAAAGCCAGAAGAGCTCCTAGCCAAAGGCGCTGGGCAGGAGGTGGCGCTGAGCAGAGCGAGCATCCAGAAGGCAGGTTCTGGCTTCTGGTTCAGGCTGCACCAAGATAGGATGTTGGAAGCCAGGCCATCTAGGGGCTCTTGAATTGCTTTTACAGGACCCTCACAGAGAGATGACATCCTTAATGTCATGTCCACCTGGCTAGGGAGTGAAAGGGGGCCACACGTGAGGGGCAGGTGGACCAAGGGCAGTCCTCAGACCCCAGATCCCAGTGTGATGCACAGAAAGCACCCAGGTTTCTGGGGCCCCAAGGAGCTATGGAAGCACCAGGGAACCAGACCTAGGCACTGGGAGATGCTTGGGCTTAGGATAAAAGGCCACAGAGAGCACGAACTTGATTCCGAAGGCCTCGGCAATCTCAGGTCAGTGACGGAGGGTGCCGGCTCTTTGTGGGACATCTCAGTGGACAGCAGTGCAGGTGCTCAGGATGAGCCACTGATTACACTACAGCTGTAATCCAAAAAAAAGAAAAAGGAGGCGTCTAATTGGGAAAGCTTGCATTTACATTGCCTGCTCACGCAAGAGACACAAGACACTGATGCCAGTGGTTAACCCTGGGGAAGGGCTTAAGGGACTGAGGATCTGAGAGGGTCCAGGCAGGCTCAGAGCAGGATGTGAGCTCCCCAAGGGAAGGGTCCATGTTGCCCCATTAGACCAGGCACTCACCATGGTCAGGGCCATCGTTGCACCATCAGACCAGGGCCTCTGCACGGGCAAGGAATGTGCTTTCCCCGAAGTAACTGAGGGCGTCCTGGTTGTGCCTATACAGATCTTAGCGAAGACCTTACTGAGTCCTACTGCTCTGGCGGCTCTCCGGCCCCTGCTCAGACTTCAGCAAACTGTGCGGAAGAGAATGGTAAGTATGAGCTGGACGGGAGCTGAGAGATGGCTGAAGAAGTCGACCTCATGTGCTTTGTAAGAAGGACAGTCCTGCCTTCTGCCTGTTGTTCCAGTGTGATTACTGATAGCGGCCCCTTTAGTGGTCCCATTTGGATAATAAATCGTACAGTTGTAACCGGCCTTGCAAAATGAGCCCTCCCTAAGTCATTTTTTTGTTCCCTCAGCCTTCACCAGTCAAGCCTAGCAACCAGACTTCACCAGCCTGTCCACGGGCCTCTCTGTCCTCACCGACAGCTGATTCTTCAGTCAGACCACCCAGGGACGACTCCAACCCCACGCAACTTGCATTCCACAGCCCGCTATGGAAGCCCCTGAGATTGGAGACTATTTCTTTCATTCTCCTGACAGACGTCTTTCGAGTTAAATTACTTTCTTCCTTCGCAATCGTTGTTGTTGCAATAACTGGCTCTTTGGACAACAAGTGACAGGACCTAGGCTGGACCCTTCCCTGGGTTTGGTAACTAGTCACTATTTCTAGGTAATCTAAAAACAGATCGTCTCCTTCAGTTCCTGGAAGGGACAGTCGAGACTCCTGGACCTTTGGTCTCCCAAATGCCTCAGCTCTCTCTGTCGTTGGCGCCAGGTCATAATCTCCCGTGAGTCCCCGGGGAGTGTGTCGGCCACAGCTCTGGGGTTCAGGGAGTTTCCAGTCCAGTGAGGGGGGCAGGCAGCCGTGCAGAGGTGACAAACACCAGCAGACAGGATTTGTTGAGTGCTGAACAAATGTTCCTGGCTCTTCCCTCAGATGGAAATAAGATGATTGCAACAATGACGAGAATAATAATAGCTTCCCATTATTTGGGACTTTCAAAATGTAGGTGCCTCCCTTAGGTGGGGAGATGACTTTGACCCTGCCCGTGGACAGCCCGGCTGGAGTGCGGTGCATGGCTATGATCCTCGGCAGTTCCCAGGCTGACGAGAGAAACCAGCCGGGCACGTCACCAAGGGAGTGATGCAAATTCTTCACAAAATCCTACCAAATAACTGGCTTTATCCCTGTTTTACAGATGAAAAATCTGAAGTTCAGAGAGGTTATATAACTTACCAAGGTCACATGGGAATTCAGTGGCATAGCTGGCTTCACGCTTCAAATCCCATCATGATGTCAGATCACAGAATTTGGCAACAGAGCTTAGTGTAGCTTTTAAACCATTTCCACTCAGAAGGACACACTTTCTTCCCTGCCCTGAGAATGCTTTGGTTTCTATGCCCAGGCACATGTGGCAGTAAACGCATCCTATGTCCTGCACACCTGGCCTGCCATGCCAGGTGTGCAGGACATAGGATGCGTTACCTGCCATGCCAGGTGGAAGTGGATACCACTTCCCAAATGCTGTATTGGGTGCCCTGAGCAAAGGCTAGGCTGCCAGTGGCATCGGGAACTAGGGGCTGTCCCAGCAGCTCTGCCTCAAACACAACATAATCTTGTAAACATGGCCCCAGGCTTGGAGGGCTGTGGAGACCCTGAGATGTTGTGTAGCAGCTGGACGGAGCGTGCAGTCTCTGGCTGCACTTGCCCTGATTCCAGCAGATGTTCTGGAGTCAGAGACTGTGGACGAAGGTCTTCAAAAAGCCCTCAGTCTCTTTAGGAGCCAGATCCTTTCCAGGTCAGGGCTCAAATATCTGGTTCTTCTCTTCTTCCTAGGCCCACGAAGGGTTTACTTCTCAGCCCCCTTGATTTAGCTGGAGCCATGTGCCTAGTTCTGGCCCGTGGCCCATGAGTACAATTACCTGCAGTTCAAAGCAGGTATGGGAGCTCTGTGCTCTCCCTTGCTCTGCCACAGGTTCTCAGGAGGCCACATGGAAACACAGTCAATATATAGGATAGAAAAAGTATGAATTTCTCAATCATCACATAGAGGACAGCTGCCCACTAGAATTCCATGAGCAAGAAATAAACTTTGATTGGGTTAAGCCATTGAGATTTCAGTATCAATTTGTTACTGCAGCACGACTTAGCTTATTCTGTCTCCTCACAGCATCCCAGAGTACTGATGGGGAGCAGGGGCTGGAAAGAGGGGAGAGCTTGGAGGGGGCCTCCTTCAGTTTGGCTGGAGTGCTCTGTCTTTGCATTCGCTGCTCGTGTGCACTGCTTTCTCCCCTTCCCTTCCCTGCAATGAGCCAAAGGCCTACCATGGCACTTCCCTTTGTTCTGCCACTCTACACAGGGAACTTGCCTTGCTTCACAGTCTACTGTGATTCAGAAAATATCAGGGCCAAAAAGGGCCCCAGAGCCAACCCAGTTCAACATTCCTGTTGAACAGAGTAAGAACCTATGGCTTGAGAGGCAGTTTGACTTGTGAAATGGCACAGCACTTGGGTGATAGGGCCCATGCTGGGTTTCCTGGCTCCTAGGCCCAGACTTTCTCCTTGGTCTCTTCCCAGTGACCCGGGTCCTCACCTGGAGGGTTGATTGGCATGTTATTCTACATTTCTTGTGTTAAGTAAAAGGTATTAAAATCTCGAAAATAGATTTTCAAGCATGTTCTTCAATATTTTACCAAGGCATTAACAGACCCACTAACGGGTTATTAATTCTCAGGGACAATGTACCTGGGCTTGACTGTGCTGTATGCTATTTGACTAGAGCTTAGCCACTGGGAAATTACATGTTTAGCTGCAGATTTTTGTCTGGAAAAAAAAATCATGCTTTTATTGCCCTGTAGGGCACTAACCAGTTTTGACCTAACCTAACAATCACTTTCTTTCCTTCCTTCCTTCTTTCCTTTCTTTCTTTCATTTTTCCTTTCTTTCATCTCTCTAAAAATACCTTTCCAGATGGTATTTAGAATGACTATATCATTCTAAGTCCCATTCTAAGTCCCTGAGTGCTCTTGGAACCAGTTTTACCATCTTACTGGGCTCTCATTCTTTAATTTATATTTTGAACAAAATCTTTGACACATATTCATCCTATATCAGTAATGAAATTCATGCTTTTAACATTTTGAAAATTATATCTTGACACTTGAGAGAAATGTCCACTGTTTTTCAGCTTCAACCGCCAGCCCCAAGCACAGTGTCTAGCTTAGAACCGGAGGTCATAATTTCTACAGCTGCATTTCAGCAGGGTCTGTTCAGTCTGCGCCCAGAGGAGAAGCTCTCATGTGGGACTCTCAGGGACCAGGTGACTCCGGCAGGGGAAAGGTCTGAGCTCTTACCAGCCAAGTCTACATTCCACGAAGGCGCCACCTCCAGCTTCACTCAGGAGCATGGTACTTCTGTCCTGCTGCCCCTGGAGACAGGTTTTGCTCAGGAGCAGTTGGGACGGGCATATTCCTCTGAGGGTCCCCTTGGACAGACCCAACTGTGACTTCTACATTCACCCAGCAGTTAAGAGGGATGGTCTTCTGCAATTCCATTCACTCCACACTTCCTGCTGTTCCATCAGCTTAGCTAGAACCTCTGGCATTCAGGAATCCCCCCACCCCTGGCAGCCAGAAGCCAGGATACTTTACCCTGTAGCCTCCACCTGTTCTAATTACAGCCCTTGAACCAACAGCCCAGTCCTGCCAGACGAGGCTTATAATGGTGCTGTTCCCCAGAAACTTCTGTGGGGGCTCCCTGGTCGGTTTTCCCTGCCACTCAGGGGCACTGCCAGGTAGGTCCTCAAACCTTCAGGCACGCTAGATCTCCACTGCAGTAAGCAGACCCCGCCACCCACAGGAAGGTCTTCCAAATGTGGCCAAGTAGACTTCCTTCCAAAAGAGCAGTGTCCTTCCTTTGACCAGACACTTCGCTCGGCTGAAGGAAGCAGTTCGTTTTGCCTGTCATCATTTATCCCTTCCCAGAAGCAGTCCAGCATTTATCATTCAGCACAGGGCTTGGGACGGACTGAGTGGATAGGAACTAAAGCAGCTCATTTATATTCAGAGTGGAGTTTAAATTAAGTGCGCAGAAGTCAAATCTCACATTGCTCATGTTTACTTTTTCTGAGCAGTGCTGAGGACTTATGCTCTGGCCCATCCAAATTCCTAATGGGCCAAGTGCTCCAATTATAGATGATTTTGCGAACATCCGTAGCTTCGGAGCTGATGCAAGGATGATTCAGGAGAAGCTGTATGTCCTTCAGCTGGCTGTAGGCAGGTGACACGCAGGAAGCTTGGTGCCAAGCACAGCTTTGGGTGGGGCCGGGCGACTGTCACAGCTCTCCCCCAGCTGGGTCTTCAGAATACAGTGGGCCTTCAAGGGACTCATGTCCCTGTTAGTGCTTTTCAACGGAACAGATACTAGGTGGGGTGGTGCTACAGACAAAACAAAATGGGCCTGTTCGGGTCCCTGTATTACTGATGCTGAAGATGTTCTGGGAGGCAGCTACACAGGGCGTTAGCACACCAATCTCTCTAATTTTAATATGCATCAATATTTCCATAGTTAAAAGTCATGTTTTTTTTTTAATTGGAGAGATTATTTTTGTGGACCAGACTTGAGATAGAAGCAGGAGAGGGACCTTGAAAGCTCCCTCTGAGAGAAGCCCCCAAAGTCCAGACATATCCCCGCCATCCCCTGGTCCTGCCCATGGGTTAATTTAAGCCTCCAGGAGGAGCCAGGCGTCTGGAGCCACGCTCTGCCGCTGCATGGAGGAGCAAGCTGCGTGAGTGAGAGGTTTCTATGTGGCTGACACTCTTGGTTGTGTGTCCAGCAGTCACGCTGCCTCTGCTCTCGCTGATGGAACTCCGATGGCGAGCCACGTGGTTGCAGGAGGTACACCCAGCCCCTGGGAATGAATCATGCCAGTGATTGGTTAGGGGTTGCCATGTGACCTACTTCTGGCCAGTGAAATACAAGGAAAAGTTTTGGGGTGGGCGGGACTACTGGGAGACATTTTCCTCTCTGTTAAATGAGGTTGCTTTAGGTGAAGGCTTCTTCCTCCTGGTGCTTTGGCATGCTGTGCTGTCATGTCCTTCTAGGACCTGTGGCCCCCTTCGTCTCTCTAAACTCACCTCCTCTCACGCTCTTCCTCCATCACACCTCCCCAGCCATCCTGGTCCCCTTGCTTCCCTAGAACATGCTAAGCGCCCTCCTGCCTCAGGGCCTTTGCCCTTGCTGTTCCTTCTGCCTTGGATACTGTTCCTCCTGATCTTCACTGGTTCCTCTTTCACATCCTTTAGGTCTTTGCTCATATGTCAGCTTCTCAGCAAGACCTTTCCTTGCCACACTTAAAAAAATCTTTATCCTTCTTCTCCCCATTTTCCCTTTGGTATTGTTTGTCATAGCACATACCACTAACATGCTATGTAGTTTTCTTATTTATTTTGTTCATTGTCTCCCACCTCCACCAGAATAGAAGCTCCTGAGGGCAGGGATTTTTGTCACTTTAATTCACTAATGTGTCCCCAGCACCTAGAAAAGTGCTTGACACATAGTAGCACTTGTTAAATATTTGTTGAATGAATTAATGAAAGTATGCTATTCTTGGAGCTTCAGCAGCCATCTTGTGACCATGAGGAAGAAGTAAAGAGACTACACCCTTTCACTGAGCTGCTGAATTAACAACTCTGCCTGCTGAGTTATTGTTATTGAGGTCATAATGTCCTAATAGTTTAAGCTACTGTAAGTTGGGGAGTTTTTTACTTGTGGCTGAAATCATTTTAAATGATACACCCTTCACAACTGCTGGGGTGAGACCCAAAGGAGCCTTTGTCGTCCTGTCTCAGGAGCATTTAGGCACCAGCCCTCCAAGAGAGGGATGGGGAACAGAGGATCTGGAGCAGCTGGCATGTCATCAGCAGAGGAGACTGCCCACCTGATTCCAAACTGGTTCCTGGAGTGCTCAGGGTCTTGTTGTTTCCATCAATGCAATGGGTGTTGTAATATCCGCTTTCACTGTGGGTCCCAGGTCCAGAAACTTCAAAGGTCTCAGGCTTTGGTGTCCAGGAAGTAACTTGTCTGCCAGCACGTCCATTTCGTAAATGAAGCGACTGACATCGGGTAGCATCGCAGTGGGACCCGTCAGCCGCACCGCTCTGGCAGCAGGACTGAGACAAGTGCCCTCCTCACTGGCCCTCTTTCCTCCTGCCTACACTGGTTCCAGAATCCGCAGTCAGTCCTGAGAGGGACAGAGCTCTCCTTCCACCCCCTGCACACATGCAAATGTGGGCAGCAGCGGGCTGCAGTCACCCGGCCATCTGAGTGTGCCAAGACAAGGAAAACGAGCCACTGGCTGGGACTCTGGGACAAGCACAGACAGGGTGGGGAGACGGAGCACAGTCTGGTGGCCACACGGTAACTGGAGGGCCCTTCTACAGTGTCAGCCACTTCCTGTCGATCCTCAGCTCAACGCCTTCCACGGGCTTTCATTGTTTTGAAAATAAAATCAACTCCTCAGCAGGACCCCCGATCCTCACCGGCTCTAGCCCCACTTGCCACAGGCTGGCACCGTCCCCTCGTCCTTGTCTCCCCAGTTCCAGGCACACACCTCCTCCCTGTTGCTCTTCTCCCTCCCTAGGGTGCTCCTCCGGCCCGTGGCACGGCCGACTCGTTCTCAGCCTCCAGGTCTCTACCCAAGTTGTCTTTCTCTTGGAGACACGTCCTCCCCCTGCCCAGCGCCACACCGTCCCAGCTGCTCACCAGGCCCTGGAGACTTTGGGCCCAGCACCCACCCCGGCCTGCACTCATCTTGGCTACCTATTTATTAATAATTGGCTGTCCCCCAGCTAGACCGTCCTGGAGGGCAGGGTCTGTCCTCTGCTCTCAGCTGCAACCCCTGTGTCTCAATGCCAGGCACATGGTGGGTGCTCAGTACTTGTGTGGCGTGAGAAACGGAGGAAGGTGAACGCTTGTACTTGCCTCAGCCACGGCGCCAGACGGCCAGGCCCCGGCAGGACACTGATCTAAAGACCCCGGGGTGGCCCTGGACAAACTGCATGGGTCACAGCCACCACAAAATAATGATGCTCCAACTCAATCCTAAAGAGGACTGTCCCAGTGGGGGCTGAACCAGCCAGCCTGCCCCCCAGGGCATGGAACCACTTCAAGCCGTGACCCCAGCTCCTGTCCCGAGCAACCCTCAACCTCCTGAGCTCTGTTTCCCCAGGTTTCCCCACCGCTGTTGGGTGGAAGTAAGGCCTGGCCTCCTGCAGCCAAGTGGACAGTCCAGGGGTAGCTGAGAGATTACTGTGGGGTGTCAGGGAAGCACAGAGCAGCTGTCCTGCCAGGACCCTGCCCGGGTCTTTCTGTGCTGGTCTGATTTGTGGAAACAAAGTCAGGGGAGCATCCCGCAAATCAAGGATGTTTGGGGAATTCTGAGAGTGAGGGAAGGGAAACTCCCACCTGATACAGGGTGGAGTTTGCAGTATTAGAAAGATTACTAGTAAGGGCACACGCACCCTTCCTCCCTTGAGGGAAATGGGCTCATACACGT
>VSMD01028025.1:0-79631 GCA_008750895.1 Mirza zaza | reverse complement strand
CGCCTGTAACCCTAGCTCTCTGGGAGGCCGAGGAGGGAGGATCACTTGAGGCCAGGAGTTGGAGACCAGCCTGGGCAAGAGAGAGACTCCATCTCTACAAAAAATAGGAAAAAATTAGCCAGGTGCAATGGTGGCACCTATAGTCAGCCCCAGCTATGCTGGGAGGCTGAGGCAGGAGTGTAGCTTAAACCCAGGAGTTCGAGGCTGCTGTGAGCTATGATAACGCCACTGCGCTCTAGCCAGGGTGACAGAGCAAGATTCTGTCTCAAAAAAAAGGGATGCCGAATGCCTTAACAACGTCTCTGGATTCCTCCTTCGCTTATGCTAACTGCACCCCAGCAGCCTTGTGGGGAGAGATCATTGGAGCCATAACCTTGAGGAACTCGTGGGCTTTGACCCAACTCAGGGGCCATCTCCACATCACTTTCAGGTTCTGAAACCAGCCTTGACCCACATTTTTTTTTAACCCTTGGACTTTTAGAGAAGTGATACAAATGCCTAAAAACTGTGAGTGCAAGATGTGCATGCAAGCGTGCTGGCCCCAGCCCACCCTGCTCCCTGCTGCTCCAAGCTGGGCCCTCCCACCCTGACTGAGTACACACCTCAGCTTCCCCACACCTCCCTCTGCTCCTGGTGCCCGGGCTGCGGGGCTCTCCAGACTGACTTCCCGTTGCTGTGAGCAGCTCAGTGGCACCTATTAGAGAGAGAAAGATGTGCTCTGCTACTGCGGGGTGCCCTCAAGCTGCATCCTGCCAATGCCCATCAGTAAGCCTTTCAGAGCAGGGAGGAGAGGGAAGACACCACGCTGGGTCCCCGACCAAATGCCTCCCCAAAGCAACTGATAACTCACTGTTGATTACTGGCCAAGAAAACACTCAGCTCCCACACCCTGGCTTCTCCCTGCCCTGGCTCTCCTGACTGCAGATAGCATGACAGCGACCACACGAGCTCGTGAGTCTCTGGACAGCACCCCATTCTTACACTGAGTTATTTATGCTCCACACTGTGGCTGAGGATGTGTGGCCAGGTGGAAAGTGTGCTGGCTGTAGCACTTTGCGTGAGTCCTATGAACTCAGAGCTGCTGTTTGAAGCTCTAGAGCATCTAGAAACAGAGTTTATACCACCTGCCTTACAGGTGCAGGAAGAATTAAATGTGCAGTTCACAGATGTCAGATCATCATGTAAACACCAAGGAGAGGTCTCTTTTTAGGGTTATGTGGCCACTACGTGCAATGCACAGTGAGTGGTGTGAGCCCTAAATCTCAAAACTCTCACTACACGGCAACAATACCCTTCAACATGAAATTGGTGGCAACACTTTTCCTAAGAAACTCAGCCCATAATAGTTTCGAAATGTAATTATTGGGCACCCGGGGAGACATAAGAAAATAAGAGTGCATGGTTCCTACCCTCAAGGAGCTTCTAACCTATTTGCAGTGCAGAGATGGAAGTAGGACAGAGTGGGGCAGTGGCTGTGAGGTCCAGGCATCTGAAAAGTCAAGTCCCACAGGCAGGGCCAAAGTCAATACCTGGTTTTTCTTCCTCAGCCCTGAGCAACAGTTTTCTGACAGCTCACACCAGAACCCAGATAGGAGATTACTTTCAACGTTTACGGAATTTGGATTCCCAGAAAATAAACACTCGCCTTCCTAAAAATGAGGAGAGGCCCAAGCAAGAGCTCTCTTTGGCTTTCACACCCTCAAGTATGGGGGAGACATCCAGGTAGGTTCGCCGGCCCAGGCTGAGTTCTCCGCCAGGGTCGTTTGCTAGGGAAATGAGAAGACATTTGAAGAAAGGATCTTACGATAAACTGTCATCTTTATTCTAGTATTGTCTTCATCAACACGATTCTATTCTATAAGCTCAAAGTATTAAACAGAAAACTGAAAGGTTGGCTTTAGGAATCTATGAATCAGAAAGCTCAGGGTTTAACAACTTAGGAAATCATTTTTTTTTTTTAAATATCACAAGTTTGAAAGAGTTCGGGCAATATTTATTGATAGCATTTTTTCACTCTGCATTTCTGATTTAAGCTGCAAGAATTCATTATGTGAAATTAGCAGACTGTCTGTCTTCCCATTCAGCACACGAAATTGGAGCCACTGACATTCATGTTAATTCCTCCAAATTACTAGCCCTAATAGGCCAGGATGCCGAAAATTAACTTGAATAACCAAATTTTCTTTGAGGAAGGAAAAGACAACCCTTCCCTGCCTCAGAAGAGACCAGTGCCCAGTTCACCCTCTCAAGCAACGCTGTTCATAATTTTTGGAATCAGGAAGCAATGGATCAGAGAGGTGAAGTGATTTCCAGAAAAACTCACAGCAAGTTAGTGACCAACCTGAGAATAGAATCCCAATCTAGGGCTCGCTCTCTGCTCCCCTCTATTGACACTTGACTATCTCCCTGTTGGCTGTCCTGGACCTTGGAGGACAAGGTCAGCTGCCTCAGGGCTAAGGGCAGAACCTGCTTGGCTGTGAATCCTGAGTTTCCCATGAGCTTCGCCCCACAGACAGGTGGTGTTAGAGAAGAACTGCTCATCAGAGGCAGGCCAAGTCATCTGCTCAGGCTAGAAGGGGTAAACACATGTGAAATGTTCTCAAAGCACTCAGGAAAACACAGGTGAAACAAACCTTGAATTACAGGAGAATTTTTCCAAAGCCTAATTGTTTAAAGGGTGTGTATGTGGCCATCTCTGAAAATTTCAAGAGAATTGGAGACTCTATTTAAATTAGAAAGGGATACCCAGAGATAAAGTTCACAGGCCATTTTTCATTGACTCTGTACTTGGCAATGTACCTTAGAGAGACTCCGACAATGACAATGCAAATAGGGTCATTTTCATTTCAAATTAGCTATTGGATACCTCACAACCCACAGCTTAGTCCTCTAAGAGAGCACCCATAGCCAAAAGCAATGCATCATATTGTTAAATAAGAGCCAAATGAGTTTCGTCAGAAAAGACAATGATCTAAGGGTCATAGTGGGCCACCACTGATGATAAGTCATGGTAGTAAGGCAAGATGGTACAGCAGAAAGAAGGGGAGCCAGTCCCTACTCTGCAACTCACACTGGACAAGCTCCTCCTTACCTCTTGGTCTTTCCAGCCATAAAATGAGCATGAAATAATTAATACCCCTTCTATCTTTCTTATTAGATAGCTTTAGAGGCTCAAAAGAGAGAATGCAGGTGATAACCTTTGGAAAGCCTAAAGCACCACACCCACGTGAGGCGTTGCTGCTGAGACGCTGGCCCTAGGGTCTAGAAAGCTTATGGATTTGATGTCCCATGATGTGATTTTTTTTTAAGTGATGGGCTCTTGCTACGTGGCCCAGGCTACATGCGATGGCTTTTCACAGGTGCGATCATAGCACACCACAGCCTTGAAATCCTGTGTTCAAGTGACCCTTCCTTCTCAACCTCCTAAGCAAATGGGACCACAGGTGCACACCAGCACACCCGCTTAAAACAGGAACGACACGAATAACTGGTTTCAATCATAACAATAGATACTATTATTATTATTAGAAAGCTCACTGCAAACCCACACATGGAGAGAGAAGTTCTGCAAGCCAGGGCAAATAAAGGGTTTAATCGGAGGCCCAGCCAACGGCTGAAATGGTCCATTTCACAGATTTCAGCAATCTTTCAAACCACATCTCTGGAAATTGGGAATGTGCACAGTAATCCTAAAAAGCTAAAAAGACAGGCCGCTCTAGATGTGGCCTGCCAACCTAGGTGGGTGGCAGAGATGCGGAGATTAAAAGCAGATGCCCCCAATTCCCACCCACGTGCCTCGTAGCCCCTGCTCCCAAGCTCTGCTGCCTCACCTCTGACCACGTGCTTGGGAATATGAGGGACTGCGTTATAAAAATAAAAATGCAGTTGTCTGACCAATAAAAAGCATTCCTGTATGTAATCCCAGTAATAGATTTTTTAATCCTCGGTGCTGACACACTGTTATGTGTTCACGGTTATTATCTGTCCACTTCCAAACCATAAGAGGTTAGATTGTTTAAAGATTTGTTAGCTATGAACTGCTTAAAGAAGTATAAACTCCCAGCTAATTGAAAAATAGCATTTTATCAGATTCTCCTCTGATATTATATTGTAATGGTTGTACTTAGAGTACTCTCAATACTTCAATAAGTGGTGAAATTAAAAAAATAACATCTTCAGGGCTTTGCAGAAAATGTGGCTGTTACCAATTTATACTGCTTTTTTAACCATTATTTTCTTATATTTCCCACAATGCCTCGGATCAGAAGCAAACAGAAACTGAGTGATTACCCCAAAGTGTGCTAGATGAACTGGAAAAAGTCTATTCAAACAAAGCTCATTAGTTCTGATACCTCCAGGGCTATGACAAATTAAGCGGCTGGCGAGTGTGCTTGCAGACAAAAGGAAGATGCCGAAAACTAGGGCTGAGCTAGGCACTGTGTCAATAAATTCCCCTGAAAAAGGTAAAAATTACAATTGGAGCTAAAATGGAATCCCTTTAAGGAGCGTGTACAAAATAGATCATCCCTTCTTTCTTAAGTACATCTGTGAGCCCGCCCGCGATGAGTTATTGCAGCCCAGGACGTGGCCACTCCAGAGGGGCCGCCTGGCCAGGTGCGCGTGGAGGCGCTGGCTGCTCCGTGGCATCCACCCTCGCTCTTCTGCGAAGACTTGGCCCTGCCCGGAGGAAAGCGGTTCCAAACCCAACAAGCAGAGCACGCAAGCTCAAAGCCAAAAGTCTGGGGCTGCGGCTCCGCCCTCTGGGCTCCATCCAGGTGAGGGCACGCACCGTGCACCATTCCCAAAGCCAGGCCAGCAGCCTCCCCGCTCTCACGAGCTCATGACCTTCGGATAACCTTGTTCTGCCAGCCAAAAGAGGATAGTGCATTATAACCATGGGCTTTCCTTTTGCTGGTGTGTGAATCCATTTCCATGAAGATTCTTAGAAAATTCTAATAATAAAAAAAAAAGTAGTTGTGCTTGTTCCAAATCTGGCACATGGAGGCTTTAATAAATATTTGTTGACCAAATGAAGGCAGGATGAATGACCGAGGCCTCCGGAGAGGGCCACAGGATGAAGGAGTGGCATTATCAGGACTGGGCCCAGATTCTCAAGACTGTCCCTGGGTCCTCTGGAATATGTGGCGGCCACATGTGCCCACCTGACGAAGGCATTTGTGGGCGCCTCACAGAGCTTTGCGATATCAATGGCAGCATTTCTGCCCCGCGGAGAATCACAGCTCAGCAGTGATTCCCAGACTGTCAAAATGGGGAAGACACTCAGAGAGCACCCAGTCACTACATGATCAAGGGCCGACCCAAACCCACAGGATTTTTGCCCCATACAGCGTGGCTTGTCCTTTTTATCTGAAATATTTGCCACTTAAAAATCCAGAGATTTCCCACAAATCCCCAGCTCCTCTGGAAACTTGAAAGATCTGGCCAAACTAGGCTGCTGTTGCCACAAAGCACAAATGTCCCAGACAGAAGGGCACGTGCCCCATTTAACAAGCACACAGCTTGCTGGGGACCCGTCGCGGCCTACGGCACTGAGGCATTTTATCAACCTGGCCCCTGAAGGCACCTGAGCTCAGAGCCTCTGGTCTAGTCGACCATGAGTCTAGCAGTCCCAGAAAGCAGCGGTGGCTTGCGAGGGCCACCGTGCAAGCAGGTGCCAGCTCCAGGACTAGACCCCAGGTCTTGGCACTCCCAGGGCCAGGTCACTGAAGCCATGTATCACCCGAACCCCAGCAGAGTGAATTCTCCTCTCCTTTGTTCTGACTTCTGTGCCGTGTTCACAGTTCCGTCGAGCCCCCTCTCTGGCTTTGCACCTCCCATCCAGCTGGTGAGTCACCAGCTTTGGGTTGGATGCTGTCACGTAACCATCCACTTACAGTCTGTCTTCAGCACTAGACTAAGCAATTTGAGGCTAGGACGGCTGTGTAATTATCTCTGTCTGCAGTAGCTGGCACACAGTAGGTCTCAGCAAAACCTGTTTCCCTTTCATCACGCAACGTCATGGCAGTCTTCGGGCTCTAGCGTGGCCAGCGCTGAGCACCTCTTAACAAGCCACATGCTTCCTCGGATCACTCCTCCTCTGCACGTCCACCACCGACACGACAAGATCTTAGGGATGTGGAGAGTTTTTCCATTGCACAAACAACAGATGCTCATTCTTGAGAAATGTGTCCACATGGAGGAGCAAAAGGAAACCACCCATAATGCCACCTTCCACCCAAACCACCACCGCTGTTGGCATTTTGGTGGAATCCCTCCACATTTTCATATTTGCAGCCCCTCAGTTGGCTCTTTCTTGGCAAGTTCTACATTTTGGGGTGCAAGGGGCTCAGTCCTTGGGCCTCATTTCTGGCTGCACTCACGCCCTTGGCGCTCCTCTGGCCCCACAGCTCCAAATACCAGCTCCCTGCTGCCCCTTCCCAGGTGCACGTCTCAGCCCCGCCTCCCTCCCAAACCCCAGGTGCTGAGCTCCCGCTGCCTAATCATCACCACTTGGATGTTTACTCCACGTCTTAAACTTAACATGTCCAAAAATGTCCCTCCAAACCTGCAAAAAGAAAAAAGTCCAGGATAAACAAAATATCAAAATTTTAAATAAAGACAGGACCCAGGCCAGCAGCAGCACCTCACTCACTCACTTCAATCCCCACACTCTGGGTACCTGTCTTTATTTAGAATGTTAATATTTTATTCATCATGAGTTTTTGCATTAATTTTGACTTTTTAAAATATTGCATTACAATATGATTCATCTCGGTGACTGAGTTTTCTGGAGCGCCTTTAAACGGTGCACCTGAGGGGACTGCCTGACTGCCCTCACTCTAATGCCACACCCACCCGCCTCTTGGCCACCAGGACCAGCAGCTGGGCGTGCCAGCCCAGGCTGAATCTCCAGCCACTCCTAGACTTGCAGGAAATGCCTCACCTCTGGGTACGGGGCTGAGGTCATGAGACGCCACCACAGGTACAACTTAGAAGATGTAATGCACAAATGTCAGGGAAGGACTCCCCACAGCATGATCTTTGACCAGAGGGAAACGAGAAAAGAGAAGGAGCCAGGCACACAGATTCCTCTTCCCTCTCACCCACCGTACTCCAAGACAGAGTTTCTGTGCACAGCCCATCTGGAGAAGACAGCAATGCCAAGCAGAGACACCTGCTGAGCCACCTGCTGTGTCTCTCCCCAGCCAGCACGGGGCAGGACCACGCACACTGCTCCCCATCCCTCCTCACCTCGTGCCTCCTTCCCCTTCTCCCTCCCCCCCTGCCCACAGTGCACACCTCCCAAATAAAGCACCAGCCCTTCAGTCCTTGCCTCAAGCCCTGTTTCCCAGAGAGCCCAAGCTATGGCAGGTCACTTCTGGATTTTGTGTTTCATCATCTTGGTCTGTCTCGTGTCTTTAAAATGTATTTTAATATCTAATACAAATTCTTCATCGTTCTTTTTAATCCTCAAAAATTCTCTTTCCTATTATTCCTCATTGAATCATCCAAATGAACATTTCCACAAGTTAAATTCTGGGGCAAAGAGGCCCCAGGCTTTCTATGTTTCAAATCATCTTCCCATTTATTATCTTCTTCCAATGCAACATAATTGTTTATTAACATCTTGGATCTGAGCACAGTCCTGGGCTCTAGGTGACCCCAAGGGAATTGTAATCTAGCTGGGGAATAATAAACAACCTTTACATAAGCCCTCAGGGTAGGTGTCACAGGTGTTAACATTCCTGGTCCACAGGGAGCTGGGAGGCAGAAGTTATGTAACTGCTTAGGACTGTCAGCTGGGAGGGCTGAGCTGGGGTTAGAGTCTTAGTCCCCTGACCCCAAAGCCCATTCTCTGGTAGAGTCTTAGTCCCCTGACCCCAAAGCCCATTCCCCAGTGTAACACTCACCTGGTACACAGACAAGTGCAAAGACAGTGAGCACTGGAAGAACTCAAATGAGAGCTCGTGATGGCAGGGGAAGGGTGCCAGGCTAGGGCAGGCTTTGTGAAGCTTTAAGCTTTTAGTTAAACTTTAAGGAAATAAGGAAAAGGAACACCATTCCAAGAAGAAGGAACAATATCTAAAGAAGATCCCAAAAGCAATTGGAACTGGATTCTAGAAAACACCCTTAAGTATCCAGATCCTAGTGGACAGGGAGAGCATACAACAGGCACTCATAAATGCTGGGGGCGGACAGCTAGCTGGTGCTCAGATGTGGCTTCCTCCTGTCTGTGAGAGCTCATTGGTGTACCTGGGAATTGTACCCTTGAATCCCCATGTGGCCCAAAGTGGGCAGAGCCGTCCTCTTATCCCACATACTTTGTGGGACCGTGTCTCCTGGCCACAGGCATCAGGGGGATGGCCCGAGGCCAAGACAGCAATGCCTTACTCTTGCTTTATAGGGTTTTTAACTTGTCTTCCAATGTTCAATCTTCTTGAACTCCTCAAAATTTGACTTGGAAATAATACTCCTTAATGTGGCCGTGGTCTTTGTGCTTTTTAAGAATTCTCCGATCAAAATCATGTCACATGACCTTAATGTGCCATCCACCTACTATGTGCAAGACACACTGTGGGAGTCCCACCTCTGAGAAACTCAAGTCCTGCCTTAAGGGATGTTCTCCTTCACTCAAGGCTGCGTGCTGAGCGGTTATCATAGTGCCTGGGACAAAATAGACAGATGACTGGACCAATGAATGAGTGAATGAATGAGTACGAGGAGCTGAGCAGACTGGGACTATGACGGCCACGTGAGCCACGTCCTCTGGAAATGCTGGAGGTTGCAGGTGCCAGCTGCAGTTCCCTCAGCCTCTGACTTCCTGGGCGAGGAGAGGCAGCAGGTATTGCCACGGGGCTACACGTACAACTGCTGTCCCCTCCAGTGCTCAAACGACAGTGCCATGCCACAGCTCCAAGGTCTGGAGGGGAAGGAGTAGAAGACCCCTGGGTCTGTGTGGCTGGCATTTCCAGGCCAGTGCATGTCCTTCAGCTGCAGGCTACCTGCCACTTCCCCGATCCACTTGACCTCCAGGTGGCATGGCTTTTAACCCCAGCCTGCTCTGCACATGACAACCTCTCCGGGAATCAGAAGAGGCTCTCTGGAGGAAGTGACATCGCAGAGCAGAGGAATTTCTCCGCAGGGGGACAGATGAGGGAGACTTCGCAAGTTTAACTCCACTGTCCAGCTGAAGACCCCAAGAGCTTGTGTAGCATGCGAAAGGTGCCACTGAAGCCTATTTCAGGATGATGACCACAGTCCTCAGACCTCCTCCTCCCCACTCAAGGCCACAGTGGTCCCAGAATCCAGGGCACTGTCATTTGTTCCCTTAAGACGAGCAGTCACTTTGCATAACCCAGCTCCAGAAACCCTCAGTAGAGGAACCTTTGAATCTGGTGCGGCACAACCCGACACACCACATGCCCAGGTGTCTTTCCAGAAACAGCGATGTCCATTGGCTGTGTGCAAAGCAGCGTTTACCCTGACGTTGAAGGATGCTGTGTTCTCGCTTCTGCATACATTACCCTTTATTGAATTCAATTGGGTCCCACTCTTCTGCTAGATGACCAATTAACAAGGTAGTATCTAAAAGGTAGGTTGTTCCCTTCATCTGACATTGCAGCAGCTAGTCCCCAAGTCCTCGCACTCATCATTTTTCTATTAATAAGAAAACTTTGTCCCTGCCTAGCTAGAAGGCCATGGCAAGTGAAAACCTGCTGGGCAGCAGAGACCCACCCTATAGAATGGCGTGAGAGACCAAGGGAATTCGTAGGAGGCATGTTCTTCTCCAAGGGCCCAAAGACAAGCAGCTGACTCAGCCAGGGGCTCCTGGGCAACGCGGCATCCTTGACGTGGCCTTTCAGCTCGTTGCCTGTAGATGTCCAAGACGAAAGGACAGGTTGAAGCCCACAGAGCATGAGTTCTTCTCAGGACAACCACAGTGGCCAGCTCAACTGACCTTTCTCGTGGAGGTCACTCAGAAAATGCTCCTGCCCACCCAGCCTCACTCCAGAAGAGCCTTGGCTATCTCTGCCCTTGCAGCCACCCTCCGGCCTGGAAGACAAGTCCTGGGAAGATTGTGAGTATGGCCCCAGGGAAGTGATCACTGGGTGGAGCCCAAGGCTTAGTCCCTTCTGAAGGGGTCTAGGGATGCCCTGTTGCAAGTTGCTCCTGCTGTAGGTTATCAAGTCCCATGGCACAGGTCATTCTCAAAGATAAGATCATACCATTGCAGCAGCTGGCAGAATTCTCAGGTCAGCCACGTGTCTTCCTTCCTCCTGCCCACAGCCATCTGTCCCCAACCCCTCCTCTCCCTGCCCAGGGTGAGACAACGCACCCACATTGCTGTCAACGGCAGTAAGACATTTCTGCCCAGTAACCTGATCACTGAGTGCAGCAAGTACATTCACGGAGTTTAGAAACAGAGGCAGCAATAGACAGCATGGACACTTTCTCCCCATCCACACCCTTCCACGTCCCACCCATGATCAGCAAAGAGCTACAGGAAACTTCTAAATAAAGAGACAAAAGGTAAAACAAATAAAAATGCCTACTAAAGCCAGACGTTACTGAATGAGTGATGCCAGCAGGGTGTGAGAAATGCAACGGTGCAAATCAAGGATCTACGTGACAGCCCCTCAGTGCAGGGCTGGGCAGAGTGTGCAGAGAGACGGGGACCTCAGCAGACGGAAGAGCACAGCATCGCCTGGAAGGAGCAGCCCGACCAACCCCACACTCGCTTGCTTCTGGCCATGCAGAAATGTCCAGGTTTTTCTAAGAGATGCCTGAAATTTGGATGTTTATGTGCATTCTTCTGATTTTGAAATGCTGGCATCTAATTCAGGTTTTGTTAAAACACTGCACAGGCCAAAAACCCTACCTAGGCCTGAAGACTGCCCACGGCACATCTGTTTGCAACCTCCTTCCCAAACGTTTTCCAAGCGCCCAGGGAAAGCCCACCTGGCTGAAGGGGGTCCCGGGCAGGTTCACCGCTGGCACAACCCAGGAGGTTCCCTGCAGTAACTGAGGGACCCTTGTGCTGGACAGAGGTCCATACACATGCAGCACGGCAGGTGGAGAAGGGTATGGGTTCCCTGCACCGTGGCCCTGCCAGAACCCCAATAGAAAAAGGAGTTCAAACAAATTAAACTCCACACCGAAGTTCTGTTTCCCTGTCAGGTAAGCACCTAATTCCAAATGTCTATGACTGACACAACTCAGTGTATATTTCTAAATGTGAAACGGTTTTGTGTGCAAATATTGCAAGAATGAGAATTCCTTGCTCCAGCGACCCCAAGGCTTCCTCTCTTGGTCAGAGACCCGGACAGAAAATTGCCCTTGAGTGTTATCCTCTTCATCTTGGGCTCCACGTGAAGCACGCTGGGAAAATAAGACTGTGCTGGTGTCTGGGCCAGAGCCCCGTCAGATGGCCCCAACTCTCATTAGGAGGCACTGGGATGAGGAGACACGGAGCAGCTCAGACAGAGACAGAAGGTTGAAGACGGTTTGTTAGGGACCAAGTGGCTTTAATCTAGTGCAGAGGTTAGGGCAGCCCTTCGGGTAGGGGGTGCTGGTCCCCCAAGGTGCCTAGCTGGGCTGGCTGAGCAGGGAGGGAGGGAGCAGCAAGGTGACGTCAGGTACAAGCTCCCAGCTCTGCGACAATCAGGACCATAAATTAATGACAGAGCCGTGCAGAGAGCCCCTTGCCATGTGTCCCGAGCACCTGGCTGCTGCAGAGGTCTGGTGTCCTGACTCGTCGGGCATCCTTCCCAGCTCTGCTGCCAGCTTGTCTGGCCACAGCCGAGGCAAAAGAGGGTCCAGTGTTGTCACCAGGGGCACCCCAGGCTCCAGCTTAGGGTCTCTTCCCTCTGACCCTGGAGCAGGGCCAGCTTGCCAGGCCTGTGAGCTGAGCAGTCTCCATCGGGCCCTGCCCTGGGTTTCAATGCCCTGCTGTTGTGTCTGGAAATCCCTAGGTGATGTTTTAACAAGGGACTTTGCATTTTCATTTTACCCTGGGCTCCGCCATGCCTGGAGGGGCCACACTCCGGCCGCTATGCTGCTGTGGGGTTCAGCTCTTGAGGGAATTCCCCACCCTCAGGAGACACAGGGAAGGGCGAGCTGACTTGAACTTAGAGCCACCTTTGCAGCCAAGGAAGCTGCTACGGTCTGAATGTCCCCTCTAAAGCTCATGTTGACACTTAATCCCCAATGTGGCAGTATTGAGAGAGGGGCTTTAAGAGGAGGTGACTGGGTCGTGATGGGTCTGCCCCGTGAACGGGTTAACCCGCTCATTGATTAATGATTAAAGGGTTGATGGATTATGAGTTATTATGGGGGAACTGGTGGCTTTCCATAATAACTAGAGGAGGAGAGATCCGGGCATAGCACGTTAGCACCCTCGGCCCCTCGCCTTGGGACGCCCTGTGCCATCTCGGGACTCGGCACAGAGTCCCCAGCAGCACGAAGGCCCCCCCAGATGCAGCCCCTCGACTTGGACTTCTCAGCCTCCAGAACTGTCAAGAAAGAACTTCCTTTTCTTGATAAATTACCCAGTTTCAGGTATTCTGTTACGAGCAACAGCAGACAACTGATACAGAAGCCTGAAGCTGTCTGTGCGTGCCCGGCCACAGAGTGCCGGGCAGGGCGGAGCCAGGGCCAGAAGGGGGGCTGGGAGACAGGGCCTGCAGGGAGGCAGAAGGGACCCGACAGCACCCGCAGGCTCAGGGCCGGAAGAGCAGAGTAGCCTGGTGCTGGGAGGAGGGGCCCAGACCTGGGGCTGAAATGACAGGTGAGCAGGTTTTGGAGAAGCCATGGGGCGTGGGGGGCAGGATATGAGGAGCACAGGAAGCAGTAGTGGGGTCAGTGGGGAGGGCGTCCTGGCTAGTTGTGGGGAGGGGGTCCCAGGGATGCTTTCCCTGGCCACCCCAGCCACCCAGCAGCGACTTCTCTCATCCTCCCAGGGTCATGCACCTGTCACCTCCCAGGCACCCCCAATCCTCATCTCCCTGCACAAATGCTGCTCTGATTCTCCCTGCAGCCCGGGCGAGAGGCAGTCAGTGAACAATGCTATCTGCACGTGGCGGCGCCCAAAATACAACTGTCATTTATTCCGTTATGTGAAATTAGAGCGCGCCTTGTAGCCATAATGAATCATTTCCTTCCTGCCTCGGCCACTGTGTCAGGCAGGAGCTCGGCATCCCCCATTCAGGCCGGTGTTCTTCATCCCAGGCTAATAATAACTCACCTGGGGGGGCACACGTCTTCCCGAGACAAGCAGGAGGAGGTCAGTGTCTGTGAGGAGCAGAGGGACAGCATCTGGGCAGGGGCAGGGTGGGAACCTGGGACTCCCCAGCCCCTTTTCCAGCTGCTCCACCTGATGGTGGCAGGGCATAGGGCCCACCCACAGGCTGCTCATCTGCCAGGATTTTTCCCAGCCATTGCCTAGGTCCAGCTCAGAAGAAGCCCTAGCCTGACCCCACCACCACTGTCCATTCAGCCCCCAATTTTCAAGGCACTGCCCAGCCCCACCCTGGCGTAGAGCCCCCAGGAGCTGGCCTACCCCTATCGCCTCCCAGCCCTGCCGGGGCAGGCTCCACAGTAGCAGGTGCTCAGTAAATGGAGCCGAGTTCCCAGGTTTCTCCCTCTGGGAGCCTCACGCAACGCTGGGCAGGGGAAGCCAGACCCAGGCCCTGCCCTGGGAAGTCTCCCATCAGGCCAAAGGCAAGGCCAACCCAGAGGAAAACCGTCTTTCCAGCCCCTGTGAGCAACGTTTGTCTCCTCTCCTAACTGAACCCACAAGGCCTTTTAACCACCACATCCTCAGGAGCAGACACACAACCAGTTCTGTTCAATGAAAGAGCAAATGAGTGAGAGTCAAAGGCCATGTGCTGAACGGCAAGGAACAAACCCCAGGGTGAGAGTGACCAGAGAAGGGAGGCTGCTCACTGGTCCCAGAGGAGGTGAGTGAGGGGATGGCAGGAGCACCTGGTGCAGGTGCCTTTGCCTTTCCTCTTCCTGTCTCAGGAGGACATGAGCAAATGTGGTCCTGCCCCGCCATGCCAAACAGGACCTCAACAGCCTCATCTCTCGCCCTTGGCTCTCTGCAGCCCAGCTCGGCAGTTCCCTGCTGCCTCTCTGAACAATCCTACCCATTCCTGCCACAGGGCCTCACAGGGGCTGTTCCCTCTGCCTGGAAGTGCCTTCCCCCTCACTCCTGCCGATCCCCACCCCCAGCCTGTCCCGCCTCAGGAAAGCAGCCTGACTTTCCATCCCACTGAGTCCACCCTATTTACACGACCTGACGGCTCCCTGCACCTAATCACACGCACACACACAGCGGCCTTACGAATGACTGCTGGGAGAGTGCATGCGCCCCTCTGCCCTCAGCTATACACCCGGGGAAGGGGCCCTTGTCTGTTTCACTCACCGCTGTATCTCTTGCACCTGCCACAATACCAGACACACAGAGGGTCTTCACTAAATGTTTTCAATTCAGTGAATGATTTAAGGCAGCAACAGGGAACTCACCAAATCCCAAAGCAATCCATTCCATTTTTTAAAAAGTACCATGTATTGTTTGTAAATTGCCACCAAAAAAGAAAAATTAAAATCTATCCATAATTTTAAAAATTTAAAATTCACATGACCGCTATTCATAGTTCACGTATTTCTTTCTAGCTGCCTCTATGAGTTTTTTACATAATTGAGATCCTACATAGGATGGAGTTTTCTATCCACTTCAACCTACAATTTAATAAATGTCTGTGAAAGTTGATGGAATATAATAGATACCATCTTAATGACAACATCATACTTTGTTTTTTCTTAATGATCCCCCTATTAGACTTCAAAGTTGTTTGCAGTTTTTCAGTATTTAAACATTATTGCAATGAACATCTTTGTGTATAAAATGTTTCCATGTTTTTAACTATCTTCTTAGATTACATTTTTATTTTTTTTTTTTTTTTTGAGACAGAGTTTCACTTTATTGCCCAGGCTAGAGTGAGTGCCGTGGCGTCAGCCTAGCTCACAGCAACCTCAAACTCCTAGGCTCAAGCAATCCTGCTGCCTCAGCCTCCCAAGTAGCTGGGACTACAGGCATGTGCCACCATGCCCGGCTAATTTTTTCTATATATATTAGTTGGCCAATTAATTTCTTTGTGTTTATAGTAGAGATGGGGTCTCGCTCTTGCTCAGGCTGGTCTCGAACTCCTGAGCTCAAACGATCCGCCCACCTCGGCCTCCCAAAGAGCTAGGATTACAGGCTTGAGCCACCGCGCCCGGCCTAGATTACATTTTTAAAGTGGTTATCATGGGTCAAAGCTGGTAAACATTTTTAAATTTCTTGATAACTATTCCTAAAGCACTTTTTCAGAAACTTTGGATCAATTTACAATCTATCAACAAAGTACGGGTGCCCGGTTCATCACAAACCTGCCAACACTGATTATTTCATTTTTAATCTTTCCTAATTTGTCGGAGAAATGAAGGAGCATTACTTTATCTCACATTGCCTTATCATGTGCTTGTGGATCACCTGTCCATATGTTTTCCCATCATTATTAGATGACCTATTCCATGACAGACAGCTCTTTCCAAAGAACTATAAGCTGAAGGAAGGGAACCATCTCGATAGGACAGGAGGTGACACACAATCCCAGTGTGTCACCTCTATCTCTGGATGGGGTTTTGGCACACACATTGGCATTAAAAGATGACTTCTAGAACCAGGCACAGTGGTATGTTCCTACAGTCCCAGCTCCTCAGGAGGTTGAAGCAAGAGGATGGCTTGAACCCAGGAGTTCAAGGCTGCAGTGAGCTGTGATCGTGTCTACGAATAGCCACTGCACTGCAGCCTGGGTGGCAGAGCAAGACCCTATGTCTTAAAAAAAAAAAAAAAAAAAAAAAGCTTCCTTTGATGATACACCTTTCCCACATCTTCCTCTCTTTGTCCTACAAGAGCCTGACCTCAGAGCCATCCAACAGTAAAAGAGCCAGGAAACAGTTTTCTGGTGAATGTCCTCAGTGCTCCCAGCCCATAGGGTCTGGGCAGAGCCAGACACCTCTCAGGCCAAGCCTCAGTCCCAAATGACAGTCTAGAAGACGCTAGTTGCTGTTCCTCCAGACAGTCATTTACCTTAAGATCTGCAGAGACTCCTCTAACTCCTGATGGGGATCATCAGTGCTAGAGCAGATGTCCCAAGATCCGATCCCACCCCTGAGCATGTGGGCTGAATCACCCCCAGTCATCCAAGCAGAGGAAGATTCAAAAATTCTCATTGCCATATTTTCCATCTCTACTTTTGCTTTTTGTTTTCGTTGCAAAAACAGTAATCATTGGCAGAAACTCTAGATAATAAACCGAAAGAAAGAAAATGTAAATAGTCTCTAATGCCAGTCTTTTTTCTATGTATATGTAACACAGATAACATTTTTTTAATTCTTTTCAGATACATTCCCATCCTGTAAGCCATGTTTTATGAGGCACGGTGATTGATGTTTTAGGAGAATAGATTCCACTGCAACTGTGGTTCCCAAAATGTGTGCCAAGACCCTGGGGCACCACAGGCTGTTTTAAATTTTTAAGACAAACATAGCAACATTGTCAGACACCACACAAACTACAACTATTAAGTTGTTTGGACCTAACTACCTAATAAAGTGTTAGGAGTTTTATTGTCGGGTGGGGGGGGGGGGTTGTGTTTTGTTTTTTTGGTTTTGGTTTTTTTTTTTTTTTTGGTTCTTGTTTGTTTTGTTGTATTTGGCCTAGGAACACTGTGAAAAAACCTTCTAAGACATTAAGGGCACCATGAACTGAGAAAGTTCGGGAACATCCACAACAGTGCACAGCAATGACTTCTGAATTAGAGTTTCACGGCTACAGCAAGTCAGCAGATTTGACTCCAGGCTTTGTGGAGAAAGAATGTTCTAGATTCCTTTTAACCTATCTGGAGCACAGAGTTCCACCCAGGCAGGAGGCAGAGGAAGAGAAATCCCAAGGGGTTGTGGGAAGAAGGAGGAAGGCAGAGGAAGGCAAAGGAAGGAGACACAGGCAGCAGATCCGACCCAGCGTGGGGAGAAACTTCAGCCACGTTTGGGAGAATGCCCAGGACTCAAGGAGTTTCGTGTTTTGTGTTTAGGAACTAGGAAGAAATACCTTTGCAGGCTGTCCCACCAATCTACGAGGAAGTGGCCATGTCACTGCAAATTCAGTGGCACCGCGTGGGTAGGAGAAGTCGATGGGAATGTAGTGTTCCCAAGCCACCCTCAGTTCCCATAAGGCTTGAAAGGGGCACAGACATTCTTGATGCCCCAGAGAGAGGAAAAGAAGGAACCAAGCTGACTTCCAGAGACTGCTCGTGGAGCTCTCTGTATTGACAACCAGAAGCCAGGGTCCAGTGGTAGCACACTGAGAAACACGGCATAGTGTGGGGCCAACAGAGACAAAACAAGGCCAGATCAGCCAAGGAGCATCGACAGGCCCTGCCCCACCGGGAAGTTCAGACCATGACATAACAAACAACCCCGAAACCCCAGGGGTTTACAACAACAAAGTTCTATCTACTGTTCTCTACGTCCATTGAGGGATGGCGGGAGGTCCTACCCTATGCTGTCCTCACTCCAGGACCCAGGAACAGCCCCCACCTAAATCACAACTGATCACCACAGCAGGGGGAAGGGAATCTGAAGACTGACGGGCCAGCCTTCAAAGGTTAGTCATCATTTCAACTCACGTTTCACGGGCCAAAGTGCGCCACATGGCCACGCCTAACTTCACATCAGTGCAAAAGTACAGTTGTACCATGTGGCTGAGAGGAAGGGGCCAGAAATATTGATGAACAAGTTAACAAATCCCAGATGGGACGGTCATGTTTGAAGAGTCCCTGTTGGTGTATTCCAGACCAGCCACTCTGCCTAGGACAGTGGGGATTCAGATATTCCATCCTTTTCCCCCTGTCACCAAGTCCTGTGAGCACTCCCCACCCACCCACCAAGTCACATCTTGAATAGGAGTAGAATTAGAAGGAAACCCAACAGCCTGTCTTATATTTCATTTTCCAGATTGGACTCAAATATAGGGGTTTTATTTCCCATGGGTCTTGAGGAAGACAGAAAAAGTGAAGGAGTCATTTGTTTCTTACACACTTCAGTGCAGTGTTAGTAAATTTGCAACCTCATTACACATATTATTAAGCGATAGGAAAATCCTCCCTGCTCATATTCTTATATATTTCCACAGCTTACCCTTGTACATGTAACCCAAAGGTCTCCAAGCCTGACCCTCCTTATACTCTCTGAAGTCATATTCACAGCAAAAACTCAAATTCCATCCATATGATGTCACCATCATTTTTAACTTACTATTTCATATATGGGTGGTTTCCAATTTTTTACATTAAAAATAATGTCACAAGATCTGGCAAAATTACGTATGCATTTTACCTTTTGGCACGGCAATCCCACTTCTAAGACTCTAATACAAAGATGCACTAGCAAAAATACAAAATGATGGAAGCACAACGCTATTCATCGCAGCAATATTGGTACCAGCGAAAGACTGGAAACAACCTCTGTCCTTCAATAATGAACTAGTTGAGTGAACCATGGTACATCCAAAAAAAGTGGATCACTATGCCACTTCAAAAAATGAATAGAAAAATAAATTAAAAAGAATAGAAATATCTCTATACACTGATATGGAATTACCTTCCAAATATATTGGTAAATAAAAAGCAAGGTGGGCCGGGCGTGGTGGCTCACAACCTGTAATCCTAGCACTCTGGGAGGCCGAGGCAGGAGGATCGCTCGAGGTCAGGAGTTCAAGACCAGCCTGAGCAAGAGCAAGACCCCATCTCTACTAAAAATAGAAATTATCTGGACAACTAAAAATATATAGAAAAAATTAGCTGGGCATGGTGGCACATGCCTTTAGTCCCAGCTACTCGGGAGGCTGAGCAGGAGGATTGCTGGAGCCCAGGAGTTTGAGGTTGCTGTGAACTAGGCTGATGCTACAGCACTCTAGCCTGGGCAAAAAGTGAGACTTTGTCTCAAAAAAAAAGCAAGGTGGAGGAAAATGTTTTTCATATGGTATCATTTATCTAAGAAAGGAAGGGATATACACACAGACACAGAATTACTTATATATTTTTTATTTCAGAATATTAAGGAAGCACAAATGTTTTAGGTTAGCTGGATCATTTTTATAATGCTTGAGTCCCTGCTATAGGTGTGGCCATCACCCAAACTGTGTTCATAGTACCCTTTAAGTTGGCTTATTACCCTCCCATCCTTCCCCCTCCCCCTGAGCTTTACTTCCCTCTGTGCATATGTGTGCTCATCAGTTAGTTCCGATTCAATAGTGAGTACGTGTGGTGTTTGTTTTTCCATTCTTAAAATAACTTCACTTAGGAGAATGGTCTTCAGTTCCATCCAGATTGTTGCAAAAGGTATTAATTCATTTTTTATGGCTGAGTAGTACTCCATGGTATGAATATACCACATTTTATTAATCCATTCATGAATTAATGGGTATTTGGGTTGATTCCACATCTTTGCAATTGCAAATTGTGCTGCAATAAACATTCGAGTACAGGTGTCTTTTTGATGAAAAGTCGTCTTTTCCTTTGGGTAAATACCCAATAGTGGGATTGCTGGATTGAATGGTAGGTCTACTTTTGGTTCTTTGAAGAATCTCCAAACTATTTTCCATGGAGGTTGTACTAATTTGCAGTCCCACCAAAGGCGTATAAGCATTCCTTTCTCTCTGCATCCATGCCAGCATCTATTGTCTTTAGACTTTTTAATAAAAGCCATTCTAATTGGAGTAAGGTGATATCTCATTGTGGTTTTAATTTGCATTTCCCTGATCAATGATTAAGCATTTTTTGATGTGTTTATTGGCCATTTGTCTCTCTTCTTTTGAGAAACTTCTATTCATGTCTTTTGCCCACTTTCTAATAGAGGTGTTTAGGTTTTTTCTTAATGATTTGCTTCAGTTCTTTGTAAATTCATATATTTATTAATATAGAGAGACAATATTGTTCTAAAATTTATTTGGAAAGCAAAGGAAGTAGCATCATTAAAATGATTTTGGAAAAAGAAGAATAAAATGGAAAGAATCAGCCTACCTACTCTCAAGACTTACTAAGTAACTACAGTAATCAAGACTGTGGAACTGGTAAAGGAATAGACATATGGATCAATGGAACAGAAGAGAGAACCCAGAAATAGACCCACACAAAATGCCCGATTGATTTTTGACAAAGGCGCAAAAGCAATTTAATGAAGGAAAGACACAGCCTTTTCAACCAACAGTGCTGGAGCAATTGTATACCCATAGGCCAAAAAAATAAACCGTGATCTAAGTTTCACACTGTATTAAAAAAAAGTAACTCAAATTTATCACAGACATAAATGTAAAACTATAAAACTTTAATAGAAAACATTGGGAAAAATCTTCAGAATCCTGGACAAAAATCCTAGGCAAAAAATCCTTAGACTTGCCACCAAAAGCATGACTCATAAATGGAAAAATTAATAAGATGTACTTCACCAAAATTAAAAACTTTTGCTTTGCAAAAGGATGAAAAACAAGCTACAGATTGGGAGAAAATATTTCCAAGTACATATCTGACAGAGAACAAGTATCTAGATTCCAGAAAGAACTCTCAAAACTCAACAATCTAAAAAAAATTCTATAGCAATATCCAATTGGAAAATGAGCAAAAACCATAGAGATATTTTACCAAAGAAGGTATACATACATATATACATACACACACACACACACATACAGTAAATAAACAAAAGAAAAGACATTCACCATCATTAGCCATTAGGGAAATGCAAACTAAAACCATAACAGATATTGCTACACATGTCAGAATGTCTTCTGAGTGACCATCCCAAAGGCCAATGAGGATGCAGACAGACTGGATCACTCTTACGTTGTTGGTGGGATAATAAAATGGTAAGCCACTCTGGAAAATAGTTCAGCAATTTCTATAATAACTAAATAACTAAATACACATCTACCATACAACCCAACAATTGCACACCGGGCTTTTAGCTCAGAGAAATAAAAACACATATTCATGTGGAAACCTGTATAAGAAATACTCAACTTTACTCATAATAGCCAAAAACTGGAAACAATCCAAATGCCCTTCAATAGGTGAACAACCAGACAAACTATGGTATTATGGTACACTCATGCTGCAGAATACTACTCAGCAATGAAAAGCAACAACCTGAGTGAATGTTCAGAGAATTATCTGCGTGAAACAAGCCGACCCTGAAAGGTCACATACTGTATGACTCTGTTTCCATAACATTCTTGAAGTGAGAAAATCATAGAAATAGAGAACAGATCAGCTGTTGCCAGGGATTAAGGGGTGGGGAGGGAGGGAAATGCGTGTGGCTATAAAAGGGAACGTAAGACACCCTCGTGGGCAAGAAACGTTTCTGTCCATTGTCTACATCAGCATCAGTGCCCTGATTCTGACATTGTACTGTAGTTTTACTAGGTGTTACCATGGTGGAAACAGTAAAGAGTACATAGGATCTTTCTTTACTATTTCTTACAACTGCACGTGAATTTCCAGTTATCTGAAAATAAAAAGGTTAATCTTTTAAATCTCTAAAAATCAAGGTAAGCAAATAATTGATGATGGGAAACTTATCCTTACGGATATATTCCAGCTAATGAGTTAAGAAGGGGCGATAGAATATAACTATTTTGTGGCCTCGATAAAATAATAGCTCTAGAACAGAAGATTTTACTCTTTGAGACCATTGGTCCCTCTGGTTATCTGAAGAGCATGGACCACTTCTCAGAATAATGAAATAAAATTAAACACATGGTTTACAAACTATTGAAATATGGTTATCAAAATACTTTATAAAAAATAGATTTGTGACATAATATTTACATCTTCATTGACTTATCAGGTAACCTAGTGGAGGGTTTAATAATTCAAAGTAGAGATGAGCACAAATTGTACTGCAAGATACCTGCAATGGCTATAGCTATACACCATGTGGAAATATCTGTGACTTCTACTGGTGACAAAATCACAGAATACACAAGACACAGAGGAACTTGTTAAGTGACACAAAAACAACGCAATCAGCAAAATCAAATCTATGGGAAACCCAAGGGTGTAATTCATCCAGCTCCTTCAACAAATTCCAAGGGAAAAAGAGAATGAGGGTGGGAAACTTAGAGATTAAGGGATGAGACACGTCAACCAGTTGCAATGGATGGACTTTAACTGAGTCAAACAAAGAAATGATTTAAAAGAAAAAAGAAAGGTTATGAAACAAGTAGGAGAAATTGAACATCTGACAATATTAAAGAATTTTTGTTAACTTTAAAGAGAGATAAAGGTATCGTGACTTTCTTTTTTAAGGAGTCCTTATCTTTTAGAGATGCATTCTGAATTATAGATGGATGAAATAACACCCTATCTGATATTTGCTTCAGATAATCCAGGGAAGGGGAGGGAACACAGCAGACAACAGCCACTAACGCTAGGTAACAGGTATGTTGGAGTCCATTTTTCTTTTCATGCTACTTTTGTACATTTTTTAAGTTTACTATAATAAAAAAGTCAAAACTAAAGTTCAGTAAGCATCACTGCACATGATTCTTTGTTTTCATGTAGGATTATTCCCTACAGACAATTCCTAAAAGTAGAATTGTGAGGTTCAAGAATGTGAATATTTTAAAGCTCTTGAAATGCACTGCCTGAGTGATCTAGTACAAAAGGAAAAAACAGAGCAGCAGACGACCACTCCTAGCAGGGAACAAGGGAACACTTCAGGAGATGAGCTCTGCCTTTCTCCACCCACCTCCCTTCCTCTTTGTCCTTCTACTAAAGGAACCAAATCATAGCCGGCATTCAAACCTTCGTTCCCACTATTCAAATTTCCCTGCCTCTGGCGCCCATCGGCCGGATGCAAAATCATTTATCCACCTAATCTTAGTGGCTGGACTTATACATTTTGTCTGTTTCTCTCTTTTACACAAGATGCTGTAAAAACACGCCCACAGTGAATTGCTGTGGTCATATATCATTCGATCCTTGGGATAAATTCCTAGAAGAATCTACCTAGGTTAAAAGAAAGAGCACTTTGCCCTCCTGGAAACTGTTCCAGGTTACCTGCATCGGCGGCCAGTGGCTGGTTCCTGGCTTCTAACTAGATGTCATCGAATTTGCAAACACTAACCAATTTGGTGGGTTAAAATAAAGTCACCTTGCTGTTAACATGAGCATCTTTTTAGTATCAGCAGGTAGAATATTCTAATCTGGTCAACTCTCAGAAGCAAGTTTAATTTCTTGGGCTCCCTAGGAAAATAAGGTATGACATTAATAACCTCTCTCAGGAGACAGGGTATTCAGCTACCAACGCCTCCACAATCATACCCCAAGCTCTCCATGAGCCGTGATTCCAAGTGTGTGACCCCCCAGGCTCTGACATGGGAACCACCTGGAGAGGAGGTATTTGGGAAAATGCCAGTTCACAGGCCCACCCCACACCTACAGAATCAGCGTCTCTGGGCACTCCTACGAAATACTATTGAGACTCTTGACCTAGAGAGAACTGTCCCAGTTCCTCATCCATTAAAACTGGGCTGGGTTATTCAGAATAGCCAAGACATGCCATCAACCTAAGTGTCCATCAACATACGGATGGATAAAGAAAATGTGGTATATACATACACACACACACAACGGAACACTATTCAGCCTTACAAAATGGAAATCCTGTCATTTGCAACAACACAAAGGAACTTGGAGGACATTATATTAAGTAAAATAAATCATAAAGACAAACACTGTTTGATTTTACTTATAGGTAGAATTCAAGTCCAACTCATAGAACCAGAGAGTAGAATGGTCATTACCAGAGGCTGGGGGAGGGGAGATTGGAGAGATATTGGTCAAAGAATACAAAATTTCAGTTCAATAGGAGGAATAAGTTCCAGAGATCTATTATAAATCATGGTGACTACAATTAATAACAATATATTGTATAGTTGAAAATTGCTAAGAGAGTAGATTTTAAGTGCTCTCACCACAAAAAATAAGTATATGAGGTAATGCACATGTTAATTAGCTTGATTCAGCCAATCCACTACATATATCAAAATATCACACTGTACACCATTAATGTATACAATTTTTGTCAACTAAAAAAAAAAAAACTGGGCTCGTCAGCAGTCAGAGATCTTTCCCAGGAGGCACCATAAACCCCTACTGAATGAACCAGTGATGAATGAATGAACAAAAGAAGGAATGAATTGCTTAACTGACCAACAAATTCATAAATGAACAAATGAATTAATATGTCAATAAATGAAGAAATGGGTAAGTGCCTACGAGAAGAAAGGGAGTGTTGGTTCCATGCAGGGAATCTGGGGACACAGCAGAAATGGAGGACTGCCAGCCTGCCGGCTGTGCTCCTGCCACCCAGGTTGCAGGCAGCCCTCAGAGGAAGAGACAATATCCACATGCCACACACCCTCCCCTGCCACGGCCTCCCGGGACTGTGACTAGAGCACCCCAGGACAGAGCTCCTCCCAGCAGCACCTGTGACAGAAAATAACAGGCTTCTATGTTTTCAACGCATTTCTCAAAGAATTTTGGTACGTGTCCTATACTGCAAATAAAATAATTATTTGTGGGAAGAGGGAAGCTTTCAGCATCTGAAATAAAATAATACAAGCTGCTGGGTAAATGAACACTTGCCTTCTGAGTAAGCAGAATGTGTTTTGGAAATCTCCAGCAGTGATCAGAGATGTGCGCAGCTTGAGAGCTGGAAGCTCCTCTTTCTCTCCTCGCCTCTCTCCTCTTCAACCTTCTCCTGCATGTCCTCTCCTCTGCTCTGAAATCCTTCTTCTAAGAAGGGTGAGAGTCCCGGGTAGCAGCAGAGAAGAAGAAAGCTGCTCACCACGCTCCACTGCACCCTCACCCTCTCCACTGGCCCCCAGCCCTGCCTCTGTCCTACCAGCCACACACTTTGCAGGAGCCAGCCCTGCAGCGCTTGGCCAACCCTTGCCCAGAGGTCAGAAGAACGATGCCATATCCATGGTCCCCAGGGGCTGTGCAAGGACCTCGGTTCTGCTACCCGGCTTCTTTAGGGTTCCTCTGGCAACAGGGATTGGGCAAGACCACAGACTCAGGACTCAGAGGCTCAGCTGGTGGAGGGAATATATGTTAGTAGGTGGGTGTATAGGCCACAGGCACACCTGGGACACATTGCTACACAGGTGTGAAGCTTCACCTTCTCAGTGAAACACACCCAGCCCTGGGCTCTGGAAGACTTTGCTCCATAGGAAAGCCAGGAATTACTAAGTTTCATTACTCTTTCCTGAAAATAGGTGACCTAAACTTGGGCAGGCTTTCCAGAGGGGTTTCTTTGGCTCTTCTGCTCCATCTGCCTTCTAGAATACCCCTCCCAGTCTGGCCACACTTCCAGGGCCTGGGAACCCTGGGAAAGCAAGAAATGTGCAGGGTTAGTGACTCTGTTGATTTCATTTCTATTTTAATAGTCTGAGCGTCACTGCCTTTGTATGTGACATTTTCTAATTCTGGGGCAAAGATACTGCTCTGGCTATACCTGTCCCTATCCCCATGTGAAAGGAGAGCCAGGGTGACAAAGATAAGGACGTCCACCCTCGGCTCCAGCCTACAGATTGCATCTCAGCTAAACTGCGGCCGATTCCCAGGCTCTGTCTTTCCTTCCTCCTTCCTCACCTTCATCAGACTTGTCCGGCCATGTTCCTCTTCTCTCCAATGTTACTTCAACTTCTCGTCATAAAACGAAATGATTCCAGTGTTTATGCTGTTAGCTACATTTATCTTTAAGAGCAAGATGTTGAGTTTAGTTTTAATGATGAAAAAAGCCTTTCAAAGGATAACTCATTGAAACTCATTATGTACTATAAAGGCCACTATTTAAAGATTCGGTAATTTCAGTGATGATCTTTTTAAAACAGATTTACAGCAGAAAATAGTGAGATTCTTTGACTTCAGTTGTAATTTTCCATTTTGTAATTTAATACTCCTTTAGTTTATATTTGCACATTAAAAATATAGCATCTAAAAGTCCATCATTAAATACTTTTAATAAGTGCAATAAATAAGTTTTACAGTGTGCATAAATCTAAAAACAAAACCCAACATAAATTGTTAATCTTACACTTTTTCTCATTAATTGCAATACATAAACATATGTTTTATACAAAGATATTTGCTACAAAATAAGTATAATAAATACAGTTTACCACATGTATTAATCTTAATAGTTACAAGCTGTTAATCTTATATATTAGGTAATAATTTGCAATAAATAATTGTTTATTATCTTGATGTTTGCTTGTCTTGGGTTTTAGCAATATGCAATAAAGAAATGCAATTTTGAATAATTTGATTGTAAGACTGCTGGGAAAATACTGTATGTTATAATTAGCTGCAAGAGGATTCTGTTCACAGGAAGAACCATGGAGATGGGGTTCAATAACCCAAACATACGTTATTGAGTCCATAAATAATTTTAAAAGTTAAGTTCAGTTTCAAACAAAACAGAATTTTTAAAACTTAAATGCAAATGCAATTAGTGAAACATTTCACATTCTTTAGTGCTTTCATCGTTACATATTCAAAGGAGGAGGAGAAAGCTGGAAACCCCATCCATCCACACTGCCTGGCTCCAAGCTGAGACAGGAACATAGCTGCCTTTGAGAGAAAGTGGGGACTGCCTGTCCCCCTCGGCCAGGGGCTCCCCGTGGCCTGTGATTCACCCTCTGGGACAGCCAGCAGGTGCGGGCACAAACCCAGCACCCTGTAGATCCCAGCTTTAGCCGGCACTTGCTAAACTGCGCACGCATTTGTCAGGGAGGGGTTGCCACCTTTACTAAGCTTAATAGAAACTGTTAATCTTATATGTAAAGGTAATAATTTGTCATAAATAATTGTTCATTATCTGGGCATTTGCTTGTCTTAGAGTTTAGCAGTATGCAATAAAGCAGTGCAATTTTGAGTAATTTGATTGTAAGACTGCCGGGGAAACATGGAGGGGTGTAATGAGCCAAGGGAGGGTCCTGTGGGCCAGAGACTCCGCAGAACCAGACTGCTGGCTCCAGCACTTGCAAAGCCTGGGTCCTCTTGGCGATAACGTGGGGGTCTTTAAATACTCACTCAAAGATAGTAAGCCAGTGTCCCTTTCTTATGTTGCCGCCAGAGAAAACCTCCCTCGGAGGAAACCAGGCCTGACTGAATTGAGCCTCAGTCCCTCAGTGATGCTCAAGTGGCCCCCGGGCAGCTCAGGTCCTACCTGGCAGGTGCTGGGGGTGCAGCTGCAGAGGCAGGTCCTGGCTAACACCCCACAAGACCCACCTGCTGGCTGGTTGGCACCAAAGGCTCACCTGTCTGCCTGAGAGAAGCAGGGTGGGAGGGCTCACTTCCTCCAAAATGCCCACAACACACTTGTCACAGTGGCAGCCACGTCCTGTCACATCCCTGCAGGCACAGAGGGCTGGAGCTACCCCACCCAAGATGCGGCTGTGTGGTCAGGGGGCAAGGACTAAGCGCTTGTCTTCATGGAATCCCATGGGCATGAAGACCCACTTCAGAAAAACCTCCCCCAGACAAGGAAGGAAGGGAGGGAGGAGAGAAGGGAGGCAGGCTGGGAGGAGGAGGGGGGCAGGGAGTGAGGGGAATCCTGGATCCATTATAAGCATGAACGGCTCTTCCTAATGTAGAAAATATCAGCACCCCCCACGAAAACACACATACACACACACCGACAAGCACCCAGTGATACAAAGATATCCACATCAAAGCCCACCCGCAGCACATGGGTATTGGTAGTTCCTGTGGTTTTTAACACCTGCTTCTACTACGCTGCTGGTATTATGTGCACCTGGTAGAGCCGGTCTCACTTTCCCTCTTTACACACAGCTCCATGGATGACCCCTAGCCCCACCAGAGTGTAAGCCCCTGGCACTCTCTCTGGCCTAGGCTGGGCATGGCACAGCCCACAGTCTGGGAGGGGGCTGTTCATCAGTACACGAGAGTACTTCAGTTTATGGAAGAAGCTCCTGCCTAGGGCTGGGCTTCAGGCAGAGTTGGTTCCAGGTTCCCAGGAGCAAGTTTCCATGAGCCTGAGGCCCAAAGCGTCGGAAGACACAACAGGGCTCACTGTCCTCCCCTCCATCACAGCAAGCACCTCCGATCCATCACCCTGAGAGAGGAGCCCTGCTTTCAGCCAGGTTGGAAAGGGACAGAAGTCCCCCCATCCCCTGCCCTCCTCCAAAAGCCACCATCTCCAGCAAAGCCCTCTGCCCTCGGGTGTGCCTTTCCCGGGCTACCCAGATCTAGTCCTGGATACGAGTCAACAGGTCTCAGGATGCAGCCAGAGTGCCAGGGGGACGAGCTTGTCCACACTCCCACCCCACATGATGACCTTGGGGCCTTCCTAAGGGTCATGAGGGCGGCAGAGCCCCGCCCCCACCCCACAAACGCTAAGGGGAAAAAATTCCAGGCACGTCCCCGGATTGTCCAGACACACTGACGGAGACTCCTGGGGGTGGGGGCACAGCACGGAACTGGAGCCCTGACACCCCGCAAGAGGACGCATGTTTCCCAGAGAGGGGCACCTCGGCTCGTCCGAACTCAAGGGAAAGGAAGAGGAGCCTGGGAAATCCTGCATCCCGGAGGCACCTGCCACCCAAGCCCACCTGAGCCGTCCTGGGCTGCAGAAGCGCCTCCCCCCTCCCCCACCAAGACCCGCCGAGCCCGGCGGCGTCGGGGCACCCGCGGAAACCGCGCGGCCAGATGAAGCTCATACGTTCCCCCATGAACAATCGTTTTCATTTCCCTCCCATGCCACGAGATATTACAAGTGGAAAGCAAAACACGAGTAAATATGTTCATTCCGCTCCTGCGATCAGTGATAAACGAGAGGCTGCGGCGGCTGACAAAGGTCAGCGGGCCGCGCGCGGGTCTGCGAGCGCGCACTGCCACCCTCCGGCCGCGCGCGGGACTGCACCGCCGCAAGCCCCGCCGCAGACTCGCCTCCCGCAGACGCCTGCTCGTCCCTGGGAGCAAACAAGTGCCAAGTGCAGAAAAACCAGGAAGTCCCAAATCCCCGAGTGAAAAATAACCATCATCGATAACGACCTCTCTCCCAAAGACAACCAGTCTGATTAACATTTTAGTATAGTTTTCTCCAGGCTTCTTCTGCGTACATTCTGTGATGGGTACGTGCGTTCTCTGATGCATTCTGTGTGTGTGTACAAGATACAAAGCTGTTCACGCAACGTTAAATCACGGTTTTCTATATAACATTCAAACCAGTTTCCATAAATGTCTCACAAATATCTTTTTAAGGGCTGCATAATATTTCAAATTGTGACTGTATCAAAAGTTATTTAGCAGTCCCCCAATTGTTGTTAAAGTGTTTCTAATGGTTTAATCATTATCGATAAGGCTATAACTAAAATCTTTATTCAAAAGCCTTTGTTCTCATTTTTAAGATATATCCCTTAAGGTAGAATTATGACTTGAGTGGGAATTAACATTTTTAAACCTCTTGATAACATTTTTACTTTCTAGATGTGTAATACCTATGTGAACAATATTATAAGGAATAATGGGTGAACATAAAATAGTGCTCAAATGAATAATGAAAGTGATTCCTGGACAGGAAGACTTGTATTGTCAACATACCAATCCTCACTCATCTAATCTTTAATGCAAGTTCAATTAAAATTCCATCAAAACTTCTTTATATTTTGTCACATTGATTCTAAATTTCCTTTGAAAGGATAAATAAAAATCTACAGAAAACATCTTCTGTAAAAAAGAAAAAAGAGAGGGAGGAGACTTACTCAACCAGATATTAAAATATATTGCAGAAAGCTACAGTAATTAAAGCAGTGAAGCACAAAATAGAGAGTGTAGAAACAGGCCCAAATATATTAATATATACATTTATATTTTAACATAAAGGTGTTTTATATCAATGGAGAAAGAATGGCTACTTGATAAATATGCATGTACAAT
The DNA here is from genome assembly GCA_008750895.1 of Mirza zaza. Lineage (NCBI taxonomy): Eukaryota > Metazoa > Chordata > Mammalia > Primates > Cheirogaleidae > Mirza > Mirza zaza. The sequence goes on along the minus strand of VSMD01028025.1, from coordinate 49,560 downwards.
CTACCATTAGAAAACGAATAGAATTAGTGCCCCCACATATTAAAACAAATGCTATAGGAATTAAAGATTTAAATTTTTAAGTGAAACTGTAAAAGTAATATTTACATAAACTGTAATAGAGAAGCTCTCTAAGTGCAATTCCAAAAGCAGAAACTAGAAAGTTTAAAATAGCTAGTTTTGAATTGTTCAAATTTAAAAATTCATGTGTGAAAAATAGTTTTGAAATTAAAAGATAAAGCAAAACAAAGAAAAATATATTTTTGACATAAATAACAGAAAGAAGATTAATACCACTAATGCATAAAGCTTTCTTACAAATAAATAATAGACTAATATTTCAATTTTTAAAAAATGAATTGAGGACATGAATAGCCATTTACAAAAGAATAACTACAAATGATAAATAAATCTATAAAGATGTTCAACCTTGGTAATCAGGCATGCAAATTAAAACAAAAAAGACAAATCATTTTTGTCCCTATATTGGTAAAGACAAAAACAGTAACAATACATAGTGTTGTCAAGGAGCAGAAAAATAAACCCTTTGAACATCTCTGGTGATAGGGTAAATTAGGTAACCTTTATAATGGGTCACTTGGCAGTATTATCAAAATCCTTAAAAATACATGACTCAAATATTCTCCTAAATGGATCACAGTTATGTATAAAGATTCAGTTGCAAGTTTGTTCATGGCTATTAAAAACAAATCAAATGTCCAACAACAGACTGGAAGATTTTATATAATTATATATATATAATACCATAACATAGATAATACAACACAGTCTTTAATAGTAATGTAGAAATGTACTTAACATTTAAGGATTTTTCATAACATACTGTTCTGTAACAAAAAGCAAGTTACAAACAATGTAATCATGTTCCTACACACATAGAAAAAAAAGACAATAAGGTATTTCTCTAAACAAAAATAGTGGGTGAGATCATGAGTAATTTTTAATATTCTTTCTGCTAATTAGTGTTTTCTAAATTTCTACATTTGACAATTTCTTATTGATTGTTAATGAGAAAAATAGTTTTTAGTGGTCTTCTAAAAACATCGTACCAATTTACATTTCAACCAGCAGGGCTTGAGAGTTTGTTCATTTATTCATCAAATACTCTCAGAACACACGATCCGAGAAAGGCACATTCCGGAAGCCCGGCAACAGGTGTAAACAAGACCAAGCCCTGCCCTCAAGGAGCAGCCCCTGTGTTCCAGGGTGACAGAGACAGACAAGGAACAAACCAATACAGCAGCGCTGGGGTGATGTTCTGACAGTAGCCGTGGGGGAGAGCAGGGTGAGAGGATTATCAGGGAGCCAGGGAAGGGAGCTATCTTGAGAGGGGTCCAGGGAGGGCCACTCTGAGCAGGTGACAGCAAGAAGACCTGAGTGAAGTGAGGAGCGAGTCACCCGCAGATCTGGGACAAGCATTCCCTGCAGAGGTAACCACATGATTGAAGGTCCAAAGAGGAGATGAGCTTGGTGTGGGTAAGGCACAACAACAAAGAGGCCTGTGTGGCTGGAAGGGAGAAAGCAAAGGAGAGATGGCAGGAGGTGAGATCAGAGACATCAGGGAAGGCATGGGTGGTGGCAAGATCCTGGAGAACCTTCTGGGAAGGAGTTTGGGTTTTCTTCTGGTTGTGATGCAAGCCATTGGAGGATTTTGTGCAGGACAGCGAAGTGATCCAATTTTTCATTTTCCCAGCATACCACTAGCTCTGGGTTCAGAATAGGGCGCAGTGGACAAGGACAAGCACAAGGAGACCAGTTGAGGGTCACTACGCAGGCACTTGGACTGGAGCGGCCTGGCTTGGAGGAAGCTGACATCATCAGCTGTTCACACTTGCCCATTTAGTGAGCACTTACAGGGGCATTGTGGGGTTTGAATCTTGACATACTTCTTCTCTGAGCCCCCAATCTATGAGGGTGCTCTGACAGCTCATCCCTCAGGAGATCTAGATGCTCCTCAAATAGTGAACCAGATGAGGGTGATGGCCACAGGACATATCCTCCTCCATCTTCCCCAGCCCAGAAATCATCTTATAAACTGCACCTGAGTCCAACCAAAACAGTGGCCAGCTATTGGCTAAACAACCAAAGGAGAACATCCTATCGAATCATAGTCCTTGTCTACATGTGCAAGAGCTTTCATGTCTACCATCACGTGTGTCAGCATAGATGTCACACTCTTCCCCAAATGCCCCATGTTATAAAAGGAAGCACAAAATATATGTGATGTTACACATTTTTTCAGGGTTTAGAGATTACTAATAGATTTCCAGGAATTATTTCCTCCTGAGTTCTAATGTAAGCCTACCGTATTTATATAGGAGGAAAATTATGTCTTTCCTACTAAATCATTTTAAAATCATTATCCCTTGTACCATAAAAATTAATCCAACTTTTTTGTTAAAATTATACTTGTCAAATTGAGATGACTGTCACAGACCAGCACATCTTATGCCCAGGCAATTATACTGGGGCTCCACCTCTCTGCTCCATGTTCCCATTTCTCCAAAGATCTTTGTTTGCCCTAAAACCATCACCTCTTTTGGGAAAGCTGCTGCTTTTTAGCCATAAAAACCCCTTGAGGTGGTGGAGGCTGGGGGAACTATGGCTGAGTCCCAGGGACACAGCCTGGAGTGAGTAGTGTGCCTTCCGGGGACTCAGACACTGGGGTCAGACGTGTCCAAGATGAGTCTTTGACTTGCATCATCCTGGCCCAAATCTGGGTTTGGCTGTTCTGCATATATTAGTTCATTTAATATGAAATGTTCAATTTCAAATCAAAAGTTTAGTTTATTATCTCTCAAACAAGAAGCAGTACAATTAATCAAAGTATGCGCCTAAACTATCTACAGAGCTTGGCCATCTTTACAGTAGCTTGTTTATGCCAGCAGCAAAGAAGCCTGGAGAGCGAGTGGCAATGAAATCGTGAAAGACATTTTCCACAGCTTGTTGAGAGTTGAATATTTTTCCTTGCAAGAAGTGGTCCAAAGCCTGGAAGAAGCGGCCATCAGTTGGTGTGAGGTCTGGTGAATACGGTGGATGACAGAGAGTTTCCAAGTCCAGATTCTGTAGTTTGAGCAGCGTTGTTCATGGGACATGTGGTTAAGCTTTGTCTTGCAAGAGGATTGGCCTGTCTCTATTGACCAATCTCAGCTGCTTAATCACAAGCATCCTCATCATTTCATCCAATTGGTTTCAGTAGACATCCACTGTGATCAATTGACCAGGTTTCATGAAGCTGTTGTGGATAATACCAGCACTGGACCACCCAACAGACTCCATAAGCTTTTCTGATCAATATTCGGTTTTGGACCCAACCATTGTGCCAAATGCTTGCAATTGTCAAAAACAATCCATTTCTTCATCACACATAACAATGCAATGTGGAAATGGTTTGCCTTTATGTCGTGACAGCAAAGAAAGACAAGCTTTGAGACGATTTGTCTGCTGATGTTCGTTTCTTTCATGCAGAACCCATCTATTCAGCTTCTTTACCTTGCTGATTTGTTTCAAATGGTCCAATATTGTTGGAATAGTAATGTCAAACCTTAGCTGCTAATTCACATGTAGGTTGAGATGGATTCGCTTCCACTATAGCTTTCAGCTCATCATTATCCACCTTGGTCTCAGGTCGCCTACGTGGCTCATTTTCAAGATTAAAATCACCAGAAGGGAACTTCTCAAACCGATCAACATACCGTACATTCATTAGCCACATCCTTCCCAAACGCTTTGGTGATATTTTGAGCTGTCTGTGCTGTGATGGTTCCACGACAGAACTCATATTGGAAAATAACATGAATTTTTGACTTATCCATGGTTTCATAAAAATTTCTGTAAAAAAAAACTTTGAAAGATAATCACAAACCAAAGTGTGTGTGTGAAAGACTGAGGATGTACCTTCACAATAAACATAAAACAAGAGATGTCAAAGTGAAATGCCAGAGATATCGACTGTCAAACTCAGTACTTCAGGAAATCAAACATTTCATGCTTAATAACCTAACACTTGGAGGTCCATGTGCTCAGAACCGGGCTCTTTTGTGCAAGGAACTTGGGAGTTCAGCCCATGCCCTAATGCCCAGGGGTGCCACCTGGCTGAACAGATGCAAAGGCACCGGAGAAGGAGGTACCTGTGTGGATACAGGTATCTGAGACTCCAGGTTGGGGTCCTCTCAGTCACTAAATTGAAAATCCATCTGCCCCAAGTAAGGTATGTGATAAGAGAAGAGCATCCCTGAAAGAGTATTCCGGGCACAGTGCTACCGTAAAAGCTAACCCAGGACCCACCATATTGGCATGGAAAGTTTCATAGGAAGTGACACCCAGGGCTGGGCAAGGACAGCATGGAACCAGCAGTCTCTGACACCCTCAGACCCCCAAAGAATCACAGCTGGCCAAAAGCCACAGCCCAGCTCAGGATAGCGTCACCACACCAAGACAGCCACAACGTAAAGTCCAAAGGTTCTTCCACTCTGACTGCTCAACAAAGGAGCTTGGCTAACGGAAGCCATGACGACGTACATGGTCACACGTGTGTACATGCACATCTGTGAGCATCTCTCCTTTGGCCTTGAGCTCCCCTGCTCTGCCCTGGCACCCAGTACAACACCTGGCACACGGCAGACACTAAACATAGGAAGGAACGGGGAAGAGGGGAAGGGATGCAGAGACACAAACAACAGCTTGATTCTCTGCCAGTTTTGTATCCAGAAGGCAACATGGCATTTCTGAGTAAAGCTCAGATCCAGTCACCAATTTCATACTGAGCATCAGCTGTGGGGAAGAAGAAGGACCTGCCCAGGGCCTGGGTGGTTTTTACCTCCATAGCAAATCACATTCCAAGAGACACGCCCCAAGTTCTGCACACACCAGAGGCAGAAGTGCCTGCCTTCAAAGACAGCCTGCGAAGCAGGTGCCAGCAGGCTTGAAGTGGAGCCCTCGCTACCCACTTGGCAGGCAGGTGAAGTTGGACACAACCAGGTCTCTGTTGCCCCATCTGTAAGATGATGCTAATTACCCAGGCTTGTCCCAAGACTCTAATGACATCATGAGCATGAATGCCCCTCATTAGCCAGGGGGCGAAAGCCATCATTATGCCATGTTTAAGGGAAGCAGTTTGCTACTAGCTAGGGCAGAGGAGGGGGAGTGGGAAGGAGCCAGAGCCTAATGCTCTTGGCCCATAGCCTATCAGCTTCACATCTGAGGCCAAAATCTTCGCTGTTGGGCTCCTGCCCGCCTCACGGGGACCCAGAGCTGCCTGGTGGGCGAGACCCTTCTAAGTGCCTGAGTGGCAGGTGTCGGTGGCTCTGCAGAGCTAAGGAGCAGCTGCAGACGCTCAGCAACACTCCTGGAGGAAGGGGAGGGCTCATGGTTGGTGGGGGCAGGAAAGACAGCCCTATGCATAAGGGTCTGCACTCTGAGTGACGTCCTTTCACCCTGTGCAAGGACATGGTGGGTGGACAGTGGGCAGTGAGACTGACCACAGTTTAAAAGCCTTCTCCAAAGGCTCAGCTTTGGACTCGTCGAGGGGCCCAGGTGGGGGGCCTCTTGGTACCGTGCTCCATCAGAGAGAAGACATCACCGCCAGACATGGAAATAAAGTCTGTCACAAGATCTGCCCAACTCCCTTCCTGCAAACAGTAAAGGGATGTGGGGTGGTGCACAATAGGAAATAGATACACACGTTAAATATGCAGAGATGATCTACTCATTTTTTGGCCCCTATGTAAGATTCCTAAGCAGATGTCCAGCTTCCACTCACCACACAAGGTTAGTGTGGGTGTATGAGAGTGTGTACACCCACCAGGCTGCAGCTCTAGGAATCGTGTGTCACACTGCTTCCATCACTAGGGAAGGGCCCACAGGGGTGAGACCTGCACCAACAGCAAGCCCTGCCCATGCTAAAGGCAGACCCCGCCCCCCGTCTTGTCAAAGCCGCCTGCTGCACCCCACTGGCATGTTGGGGGGGCTGATCCATCCTTGTCGAGGGTGCCTTCTCTGTTACCTTCACCACCGTCAGGCTCACCAAAGAGAGGTGACACATGCTAAGCCAGGAATGCTCTCCCTCGAGCTATGTTTTACGGGACCCTAGGATGAAAGGTGAAGTTGGAGATGGGCAGGTGCTCACCATCAGTCTAGAGAGAGAAGATGCAAACTGTACAGAGGAAACCCCAGAAGCAGCAAGCATGGAATCAAAGCCCTATGCTCTGTGGTTCCTCACAGAACCCTGGGGAGCAGGCAGAGGCCTCCATGGCTGGGCAGGCAGGGGACACGTCCTGGGGGAACAGGCCTTGAACTTTCTATCTATAGAACACACCTTTACCAAGCAGTGCTTTGGACTCAAGGGTGGCCCCGGAGGAATGTTGAATTAGCACCCCAGACTTAGACCACGCCTGATGGCCTGAGGAGCCAGCTTAACCTCTCCAGGTTGCCCCTTAGAGAAGAGCATAAGAACCCCGGAGCTGGACTTTGTTCCACCCAGGAGACACCGTGGGGAGCACAGGCCCTGGGACTGGCCCCAAGTCCCTCCTGCAAGGCCACAGGTACCACCTGGCACATTCTCCTTGGCCTCTGAAAACCAGGCCAGTGGCGTGGGAAGAGGGACATTGCGCTGCTCACAGGGTATTGCAGATCAGAGGTGAAAGAGCACTTTGCTGGGAGGTAATTGGATAAGTTAACTGCCCTGAAAGTTGGGGCATTCATCCAGCCCCAATTCCACGCCATTGAGCACCAAAAAACTCAATGATCAAAATAAATGCAATCTTTATAAAAATCAAACTGAATGCATTTAAAAAAATCCATGATGAGCAAAATTATCAAAATTTTATGCCGGGCGCGGTGGCTCACGCCTGTAATCCTAGCACTCTGGGAGGCCGAGGCGGGCGGATTGCTCAAGGTCAGGAGTTCTAAACCAGCCTGAGCAAGAGCGAGACCCCGTCTCTACTATAAATAGAAAGAAATTAATTGGCCAACTAATATATATAGAAAAAAATTAGCCGGGCATGGTGGCACATGCCTGTAGTCCCAGCTACTCGGGAGGCTGAGGCAGTAGGATTGCTTGAGCCCAGGAGTTTGAGGTTGCTGTGAGCTAGGCTGACACCACGGCACTCACTCTAGCCTGGGCAACAAAGTGAGACTCTGTCTCAAAAAAAAAAAAAATTTTAAATCAAGACAGGCTCCGACCTTGCACAGCATGACCAGGCCATTCCACACTCTTGTAGCACTGAGTGCTTTGTCCTCCTTGCACTCAACACCGCTGTCATTAAATATTCATCGGGGTGATGGCTAGGTTAGTTTCTGACCCCACAAGGGCGAGGGCAGCGTGCTTCACTAGTCCTCATGTGCCTGGCACCTCGCCTAGAGCTTGGCACATGCTACAGAGGTGCCCAGGAAACACCCAAATGGGTGTCATTGATGGAAGATAACCCAGAAAGCCCTGCTGAGAGCTGTTCTCTACCCAGATGCCACCGCAGGCTTTGCTCCTAGCCCTAAGGGACTCCCCACCAGACCTGATCACCATCACCCTAGAAACCCCTCCCCTCCCACAGGGAGGAGTCAGACCTGAGTTCCAGTGACCCCTTTCCTGTCATTTGTGAAAAAACATATTAGGTGCAAGGCTGACAGGACCCAGTGGAGGCGCACAACAACGGGGCGGGTCCTGAGACAACGTGTCACCAGCATCCCGTGGCTCCTCTGCAGGCATTGCCACCTCCTCAGCAAGAGCACTGCCAGAGGGCCACGGGAGGGCGTGCCCTGCCGTCTCAGGCACTTGGGTGCCCCGGCTCCTGCCCCTTGGGAGCCGGGCTGAATCCATTCCAAGACAGTAGCTCTCTGTCCACTTCTTCACAGAGAACATTTCTATTTTGAGGAAGTTTAATTTGAGGCCGGTCGAAATCTCAGTGTATGGGTTTGCCTGAAACAGGCTCAAACGCAGGCAACTGCTAAATAAAAATCCCCAAATAGCCATGCTCTATTTTTGCATTTTTAGACGTTCTTTGAAAGAAAAAAGAGGAAAAAAAAAAGATTAAGAAATACAAAATTTCTGCCTTTTCTTACCTGGCCTCCCAGTGGCAGGTGGAAAAGGAAGAGGGGGCAAGCTCAGGGGACGCCTGTGTGGGCAGCCCGGTGCTGGGTCCTGCCAGCAGCCTCTACCCAGCACCCCTCCCCTGCCGGGGCGTAGCCCGGGTCCTCCATGTGCGCCTGTCTTGTCCCCTCTGGCTTGGAGAGGCAGCCATGCCTTTCTGCCGCAGAGGTGGGAAAGGGGGGAGTACCCCCAAGTTGTCACCATTTGTCCCCCTGCTCCTGGGCAGGTGCCCAGCTGGAGAGGTGCCCGTGCACAGCCCTCGACACTGGCCTGGGCTCGTTGCTGAGGGGAGACGGATGAGGAGGGAGAAGCGACACACTGTGTTGATGCTTTGTTAAAAACTCACAAGCCCTGCCAAAGGGTCAGTCTCCATTTCACAAAGGACATTAGGTACCATTTTCCTGCTGGAAGCCCCATAAATCCCCATGTCTCCTCGATATACAATTCAAAAAAGGCCTCAAAATTGCCATTGCTGTCACGCTAAGCAGTGGAAAGTTCTGCTTGACCTTTTATTAACATTTTTCTAAACCAATATGTTTGGTGTGGGGTTTGTTGTTGTTGTTTTTTTTTACTACAAGCACCCTAAGGAATTATGAAAAATACTTTTTTCTGTAGTTTATCCCATATGCACTTAATAGGCTCACAAATATAATACCATTATAAAAAAGAAAAACTGCCAACTCTGCTAAAAAAATTGTCATAACACTAAATTATTATATAAATATAAAAGGAGTGTGTCTGTAAAATATTCACTCAATGAACATCCCAAGGTGATGGTTTTGCTATGTTGTTTTTATTCCTGAGAGATCCATAACGCATTTGGATATGCCACATGTCACCACATGAATCAGGCAGTTAATGCATGTGCTTTTTAGAAGCAGGGATGTCTTCCCAATAGAATGTGCTATAAAAAAATGTAGAGATCCGGCTGCTTTGTCTGATAGGCATAATTTAATGTCTTGCTTATAATACTGCATCTTAAGGAAAAATACACACTGTCCTATGTAGTTATTTACAATATATTGCTAAGTCTATGCAAATATGTTTCCCTGAGCCTGGGATTATATAACAAAGGTCAACAATGTTTGAAATATTTTGAAGCATATTCCCAATATGCTTAATGTATGGTGCTAATGTCCAATATATGCACATATATCTTAATATATTTCCAGATATTTCTGTTCATTGTTCTCTCCATAGCTTCCCACAGAATACTATTAGAGGAATGTTTTCTTCTGAAGAAAGCCAAACATTGCCTATCCATCTTGGAAAAATTTATTAAGGTGGCTAATTATGCGGTCCTTAATATTGCATTAGTATGGAGGTTGCTCAATGCCACTGCGGAAGAGAAAAAGATAGAAGCCAGTTCAATAATACTGAAACCAGAGATTCAATACATGCAAAAAGGAACACACACCTCTGTGATGTTATTTTCCCATCACAGATTTCCAAACCAGGCAATTATACTCAGGCAGCACATGCACACACGCATGCTCCCACACATGTGCACACACACATACACACATGCTTATGATTTGCTGTACACAAAAACCAAGATCACAAGCCACACAATCCACTTCTCCCTTCCAAATACAGAAAATTTTGCTCTTATTTTTCTGAGCGGGAATTTGGTCATGACATGTACATTTTATCCAGATCACTTTCTTAAGGAAAAAAGGTTTGGCTAATTGCACAAGGGTCGAAAAGGGGGTTGTAAAAACCAGACCTCCAGTATCCAAGCTACATCCAGAAGAGAAAAGAGGTATTTGTTTATATCAAAGGTATCTGAAATCTGAGTCCTCGATTCAGTCCCCCATTTCAAATCGTGTTGTTTCCCTTATCATTCTCCAATCACTGGGTTGAACCAAGTTGAGAAGAGTACACAGTCATCCAGACACCAAAAGAAGTAGCTTATGCCACTAGAAAGAAGCCAATTCCAAAAAGATATTCTCATCCCTAGACCAGACTGGAATGGGCAGCTGGCTTTTCATATCCACACTGCTGTAACACTGTGTAACTGTCACAAACTCTGGGCCACAGTTCACTCTGGCAGCTTCAGACCACCCTGCTCTTTAGGGTCTCCAAAAACCCCAAGGCAAAATCCTTCCAACCCATCCATTTTTTAAGACACTGCAAAAATCCCCCATTTCCAAAGACTGTGAAGCACATCTAGATGTGGCTGTGGAACTAGTGCCTTTATTAGAATCCTCTTCTATCGCGTCAGTCCAGCCAACCACACGGCCCACCTGCCGAGGCCTTTGAAAAGAGCCAAAGCTGTGAAATCAGCTTTTCTCCAATGAGGCTTTGCATCCCCACCACCAGCAAAAATGGGATATCCAGAGCCGTCTTGAGCAGAGTTCTCCTAGGAGAGCAATCGTAGACACAGAATGCATGTCTCCACAGGAGAAGGCCGGCTCTCCCTTCTCTGCAGGAGGAAATGTCATCACCAGACATGCCTCCAGATGACCTTCGTGCTTCACTCTGGCCATGGGGTCCCCGAGCCCCAGTAATGATCCCACATGTGTAGAGAAGATGGGAAGAGAGGACAGCACACACGTACACTGAAGATAGCCCCTATTTCCTCCTAATCTAAACCCTGCTTCCTGAGGCATTCCAGAAGGCTTTAAGGAAGGGTTTTCACGAGGGCCAAGAGAGCTATGAGCATCTTTGTTCTCCCACTGGAAACGCGACTGTATATAAGAGAGAGCAAATGTTAAATCATTTAAAGAGAGCTATTTTTCATAGTTTCCAGTACATAAATGTGTTTCGGTACATGTTATTGTAAAATAGTGTTTCTACTTACATTCTTATACATCTGTTGTTGTGTTTACTCATCCTTTAGCTCTGACTCTTAGAAATAGCAATAAATCTATTTTTTAATCCCCTCTCCTGATGACTGATTATTCATCGCTAAAAGCGGGTGGAGGGAGGCCCATGTGAGGAGTGATCCACCCTCCAGAACAAGCTCTACTTGCAAAAGATAAACAGGGTCCAGGGAGATTCCTCTTTTGTCCTGGGTAGTTTATGCAAACTAAATGAGGACTTGGTGGCGGCTCAAATAAATATAAATTACCCTCTAGTGGAAACTCCGACCACTTATTACAGTCAATTCCAGCAAGGAGGAGCCAATGGTGACATCTATGCAAACAATACAATTCATTTCTATATTGTATCCCTAATACAAAGATCACAGGTGGCTTCTTGGAGAGTCAGTCATCGCTGAACTAAACCAAAGAGGATGGGAAACGCTAAAAGGCTGAAAGAGGAGGAAGAGGAACTGCCAATCTGGACCCTGGGAAGAATGAAGGAGTCGCCAGGGCAAGTGCCTAGAGAGGTGCGTGAGTCAGGATAGGGTAGGCCTGTGCTGCTGTAACAAACAACCCCAAAATCTCAGGAGTTTAACACAACAAATATCAAGTTCTTTCTTTCACGAAGCCTGCCAAGAGTCTAGGAGACTCACAAGGGCAGCTGTCCTGCATTCCATGTGTCTCAGTGATCGAGCTCTATTGATCTGTGGCTCCTGCCTCTCAGCACAAGGCCTCTGTGCTCGCTGGGGCAGAGGAAGTGAGAGAGAGCTGTGGTTAGTCACACACAGGCTCTTCTCTGCGTTTGCTTGGAAGCAGCCTTTTGACCAGAATAAGGCACAGCCTCCTATTTGCACAGGAGCTGAGAAATTTGGGGGAAACAGATGGGAATGTTTGCTGAACGTCACTATCTCTGGCACAGGTGACAGACCATTTCACGGAGAGTCAATAACCGCACAGTCAGACGGAAAAGGAAGACAATCCCCAATCAGAATACATAATAAAGGATCCTCTAAGCACTTTTCCTAAACTGTATTGTACCATGTTTACTCTCTATTGTCTGCAACTAAACTGTGCTTTAACTGGATTCCTTGGGCCAAGTAACAGAGCAATTTCCTCCGCTGTAAAATGGGGCCAGTCTAACAGGTTACCATGAAGATCTGAGCCTATGCATTTGTAAACTGCACACTGTTAGTGCACACGTATGTGTTGGTGGAAACAACAACCATAGCTATTTGGCCAGCATTTCAGCACATTGGGACAGGGATGCCCTGGTTCAGTGACCAGAATTATGGCATCCAGAGTGTCACCAAATGGTATCCAGTTCTAACTGATGTCTGGCTGGTTGCTTTGAAAATCACTTCTGTTTGTAGTGCTATTCAAATTCACATTTGCTTTAACAACTCTGCTGGTAATATGCACTTCTCTAATTTATCTCCACTGGTTCTTACCCTAAACTATTGGTCTTGCTCTATTGCCCAGGCTGGAGGCATTTTTTTTAAGATATCCATCCCACATAGCTTACAGCTGGATTCCCTAGCAAGTGCCTAGATCTGCACTTAGCTCATGGTCAATTTTGTTCATTTTCCCATACTCAGGAGTAAATTTTAATGGATCTATGAAAGGGCCACAGATTCAGTTACTTTTACGATGGTGTAATGCTGGTTTTCTGGTTTTTTGTTTAGCCAAGTATTGCAAACTATTCTTTCTAAAAGCTTCAAGACACCTCATCATCTCTGGGTCACGTCAGAAATGACCAATTGCAAACAAAACCACTTTGATGCTTGATAAAAGGAAAAGGGTGAGATGAAATGTGGGTGGAAATGGCATGGCATGGCAGAGTGGAAGAATCTTGGCATTGAACTTCAGTTCCAATCTCAACTCTGCCATTTGCACGCTTGGCCTTAAGCAGATGGCATCCTCTCTTTGGGTCTCTCCTGGCAGGAGAGGAGGGCAAGCCAGGGGGGATTTCATAAGACAACATGCCAAGGACTGTGGCTGGGTGAGTACTGAGTGCTCAGTGAAGTCTAGTTCTCCTACTCAGGTTTCTGGTGACACACTCATCACTGGGCACCCAAAGTATGACAGGACTGTCCCCATGTAGGTATCGTGGGCAAGTTGATGCCGGTGTACATATGCATAGTCTCTTTATAACCTTCTGTTGATAAAATGGAGCCATCGCCAGAAAGGAGCCCATGAGCACCTCCTCATGGCTTGCACTGTGACCTCCAGAAGCATCTACAACAGAGCCACCCAGTTGTGGGTTTTCCTGCCCAACACACACAAGCACAAGTTTGGTCCTGGCCATTGCCATTTCCTCTAATACTACAGGAGGTAATCACTGCTGCATTCTCAGACCACACCAACCAGTCCCCAGTTTAGCTTTCTTAACCAATCTATTGGCTATTTCAACCAAATTACAAAAACACAAAGATAGATAAAATATTAATAATTAGAAATGCTAATTTTTCACTGAAAATCTGGCAAGCAAGGCCTATATTTTGTGAGCAGTTTTAATATTATACTTTTGTGCTTTCCTAAACTAATTTAGCCTACTAATTTTCTATAATTACCTGAATGCTCTTAGCTTCCGCTGGTCAGATGAGTTCTGAGACACTTATATAACCAGCATTAAAAAGATGCATTTAGCAGCTCAGATTGTTAAAGTAACAAAGCCTATAGAATCCGGAGGTTATTGTATTCTCCCAAAAGTACTTAAATAATAGCCTAAAATCTGAAGAATTACTTTAATACTTCAATAAAAATAACCCAATTCAAAACATTTTCAAGGAAACAGAGTTCTTTGCTCTAGGCTACCAAGTAATGGCTGAGAGAAAGTATATAGCCTGTCACTTCTGATTAGAGAACTGTGCCTCTGTGCTTTGAATGAGGGGCATGTCTGGTAATAGGAAGTGCAGATATTAAAGTTAATAAAATAATGTGGAATACGATATATATGAAACTTGACCAAGTATAGCACAGAATATAACATACATTACCCTGTTCAGTCAACTCCTGTGGCCTGGCATCTAATGACAAGCTTAATTTCTGTTTCCAATGAGAGTACAGCTAAAAATACAATTTCCAGATTAGAAAAATATTTTATCCGACTCCCTAACAAATGTAACCAAGAATGGCTGACATGTCTACACAGATGCCCAGCAACCATGAGAGGGAATTACTAGGATTGCAAACTGCTCAGCCTGAAAAGTCCATGAAACCCCATCATCTTTGAGGTCATTATAAATAATTAGCTGCAAACACGGCAATGTTGAGGCTTCACAACTGGAAAAGGACAAGGGTGGATCCATTTCTCTCCTGCCCTGAGAGGCTCTCAGCTCCCTCTCGGCACAATTAGGCCTCCCCAAACAACTCGGCACTGAGGCCCCTGTGCACCCATTATTGCCTCTTTAATCTAAAACCCCAACGCCAACTATAATGGTTTTGTTTTTCGATACATTAACCTTCAACTTGTATTTTCACTATTAAATAACCAGCCCTGAGAACCTCCTAGAATTTTTTTTTCCCTAGTCACCTACAGGAAACCATGCAGTACCCATGATGTGACCCTCTTAAGGGATTTAAAAGCAATTCAATGAGCTAATCTCAGTAAACCTAGAATTAAAGTTCTTGTTTCCATATTTCACTTTCAAAATATTTAGAACTTTGACAGATATGACATTATGTTTTCATTAAAACAGCTGATTTCAAAATGCTGCACTGTGCAGAAACGCCATAAACAGTTTATGATGAACTGCCACGCTCTTAATTAAAACAATAAATCCAGCACACAATATTTGCGCAGCCTCCGGTCTGACCTTTGCCTCTTGCTACCCACCACCAAGCCGCGGCTGCGTTCCCAACGCCAGACGTGGAAGGTTTTAAAACATGATCTGAAAGGCACTAAAGATAAAATAAGAGAAAACGTACCATTAGTCTTCGCAGTTATGATTAATTCAGTTCATATTTTACAATCTGGTTATGGAGTAAAACTGCAGACTTTACATCAAGTATTTGCCATTCACTATACCTAATGTATAAAAATGCTTGATATTTTAGAAAATGGCACTGAGCTAATTCACCACAACCCCGTGAAGGACAGGAATTGAAATAATAAAAACAGAGAGTGATCTGCTATCCATCTGAAGTGACGAACAGAGCTCACTCGTTGGCTGGTCAGCCACGGACGATAAATATGTCGATTGCAGCTCAGCCTCACCACGCCACTCTTATCTCCATGCTGCTAGATTTCAGATTAAAATATTCCCTGAAGCTCTCACATCTGCTCCCAGAGCAGGCAGCAAGGGCGTTAATTACCAAGCAGTAATGACAGTAAATTTGTTGCACAGGCCTGGAGTCACCAGGCTAACCTTGGGCCCTGCCAGCTGCAGGGGCAAAGACTATTCTGAACTGGGTCTCACTCGCTTGCACCCCTTGGAGAGAGAGAGCACTGGCCTGGCTGGGGGACCCATTCTGCAGCCTTCCACTGAACAGATGGATGGACAGCAAGTGGGTTCCAGAAGAAAACAGCCCCAGCGCATGCCTGTAGTACCAGCCACTCAGGAGGCTGACGCAGGAGGATCGCTTGAGCACAGGAGTTCAAGTCTGCAGTGAACTATGATTGTACCACTGCACTGCAGCCTGGGGAACAGAGTGAGACCCTGACTGAAAAGAAAAGAAAATGGCCCCAGCTGTTTTGGGGGCAGAGACTTCCTACAGGAAGGAGAAGGAATGTCCAGGCACCTTGGAGGCTATGGGGTACTAACCTCATGGTGCCTGCAGCAGGCTGGCCTGATCAGCACCTCTCCATCACACCTGACCTGAGCATCTGCTCCAGGCCTTTCCTGCAGGCCTTGCATTACTTCCATTTCCCTGCCTTTCCAACCTCCATCCCCATCCACTCCACATTCATATGAGGAACACACACATGCAGCCCACGGACAAGTACAGAGCTAAGTACAGCAGAGTCCCTGAGGCTGGAGCACCAGAGAGTGACAGTTAGCTGGACCCCCTTCTGCAGGTCTTTGTCCAAGTCGCAGACAGAGCACACCAGGGTTCCAGAAAGAAGACAGGGAAGCGATGCTGGCCACAGGAGGCCATGCGGGCTCTCAGTCCAGGACCCGGGTCTGTTCTGCCCACTTTGGAAGCAGTGGAACCACAGGTGGGCCACCTCCCACTGTGAGGGCAAGACCCCCATCTTGGCCTACCTGGCTCTCGCCTTTACTCACCTCTGCAACCTCACCATGCCTGCCCTCTTCTCTCTTCTCCAGGATCCTTACTTCCCTCCAAAGGCCCATCCCAGCCCATGCAGCATTGTGGACTTAGAGCTGTCACCTGTACCCAAGTGGGACCAGGGCTACTTACTCCTTACCCATGGGGCCTCGGAAGCTACTTACTCCTGCCCGTGGGGCCTCAGAAGCTGGCTTCCAGGGAGGATGCCAGGCTGGGCTTCCAGGCCTTTTCCCACCTGGCCCTAGAGACATGCCTCAGCCCCCGTTTGCCCAGGGAACTCTGTCCCAGGCATACCATCCCAGCAGGGGAAGAGATGGGCTCTGGGGGTCCCTGGGCACCATCCAGGCTTCCTATGGTCACCCGGCCCTGCCCTGGCACAGCATGGCCTCGGTGCAGCCGTCACTCAGTGTCCTTGCTCTTTTATCAAGTATCAGAGTAGGGGTGGGGCCCATCCACCTCCATGTCTTGACAAAGGAGGGTACCCCAACAGAAGCTAAACCCCTTACCCCCCACCCACTGCTCCCACACCCAGATGCTGGACCAGGAGTCCCCGGCACTGGGCTCCTGCCATCTCCTCGCCAGTACCATGCACCACAGTTTCCAGTTGTGCAGCCCACCCTGGTAGACAAAGGTCACAGGACACATATCTCTGTGGTTATGTTTGACCCTCACCACCATCCTGTGAATGCCACCATTTTTTACAAAATGTGTGGCCCGGGGCAAGAAAGTCTTATCCTGAAGTCACCCAGCCAGCGAGTAGCACCACAGAATTAAAGTCAATGCCCTCCACCTCTGGGGTTAATAATGCTCCCCACGGTACTGCCCTCCATCCTCCAGGCAACCCCTCCTGTCCTCCAGACTCTAGAGTTTTCCAAGCTGAGGCCTGTAGATATATTCTCAGGGGTCCACAGCTCCTTTTGGTAATTTTTAATTTTTTGAGTGTTTTCCCTCAATGAGTCCACCGAAAAGACACAGTGAATATTAACATATTCTGGATCACCTGAGTGATGAAACCACCATGGGATTTTCATGCTAAATTTGTGTTTTTCATCATGGATGTGAAAAGAGATAGGCATGCCTCGTTTTACTGTGCTTCCCTTTATAACAGTTTGCAGATATTGCATTTTTTATGAGTCAAACGTTTTAGCAAGTCTATCAGGGCCATTTTTCCAAAAGCATGTACTCACTTTATGTCTCTATGTCACATTTTGGTAATTCTTACAATATTTCAAAATTTTTCATTATTATTATATCTGTTATGGTGAATGGTGGTCTTTGATGTTACTATTGTAATTGTTTTGGGGAACCATGAACTGCACCCATATAAGACAGCAAATATAGTCGATTAATGTGTGTGTTCTGACTGCTGCACCGAACAGCCATTCCCCCTTTTCTCTCCCTCTCCTTGGGCCTCCCTATTCCATGAGACATAACAATATTGAAATTAGGCCAATTAACAACCTTACAGTGACCTCTAAGTGATCAAGTAAAAGGAGTCACACATCTCTCACTTTAAATCAAAAGCTAGAAATGATTAAGCAGAGTGAGGAATGCATATTAAAAAGCCAAGATAGGCTGAAAGCCAGGCCTCTTGTGCCAAAGTCAGCCGAGTTGCGAATGCAAAGGAAAAGTTCTTTAAAAAAATTAAAAGTGCCACTCCAGTGAACACATGAATCGTAAGAAAGCAAAACAGCCTATTGCTGACATGGAGAAAGTTCAAGGGGTCTGGATAGAAGATCAAACCAGCTACACCATTCTTTTAAGCCAAAGCCTAGTCCAGAGCAAGCCCTGACTCTCTTCAATTCTATGGAGGCCAAGGGAGGTGAGGAAGCTGCAGAAGAAAGTCTGAAGGTAGCAGAGGAAGCTGCAGAAGAAAGTCTGAAGGTAGCAGAGGAAGCTGCAGAAGAAAGTCTGAAGGTAGCAGAGGTTGGTTCGTGAGTGTGAGGAAAAATGCCATCCCCACAACATAAAAGTGCAAAGTTAAGCAGCACGTGCTGATGGAGAAGCTACAGCAAGTTACCCAGAAGATCTGGCTAAGACCATTGATGAAGGTGGCTACACTAAACAACAGATTTTTGGCCGGGCGCGGCGGCTCACGCCTGTAATCTTAGCACTCTGGGAGGCCGAGGTGGGCAGATCACTCAAGGTCAGGAGTTCGAGACCAGCCTGAGCAAGAGTGAGACCCCGTATCTACTATAAATAGAAAGAAATTAATTGGCCAACTAATATATATAGAAAAAATTAGCTGGGCATGGTGGCGCATGCCTGTAGTCCCAGCTACTCGGGAGGCTGAGGCAGGAGGATCGCTTGAGCCCAGGAGTTTGAGGTTGCTGGGAGCTAGGCTGACGCCATGGCACTCACTCTAGCCTGGGCAACAGAGTGAGACTCTGTCTCAAAAAAAAAACAGATTTTCAATGTAGACAAAACAGTCTTCTATTGGAAGAAGATGACATCTAGGACTTTCATAGCTAGAGAAGAAGTCAATGCCTGGCTTCAAAACTTCGAAAGACAGGCTGACTCTCTTGTTGGAGGCTAATGCAGCTGGTGAATATGTTGAAGCCAGTGCTCATTTACCACTCTAAAAATCTTAGGGCCTTTAACAATTATGCTAAATCTACTCTGCCCCTGTGCTAGAAATGAAACAACAAAGCCTGAATGACAGCACCTCTGTTTCCAGCATGGTTTACTGAATATTTGAAGCCCACTGTTGAGACCTACTGCTCAGAAAAAAAAATTCCTTCCAAAATATTACTGCTGATTGTCAATGCACTTGGCCATCCAAGAGCTCTGATGGAGACGTACGAGGAGAATTAATGTTGTTTTCATGCCTGCTAACACAACGTCCATACTGCAGCCCATGGATCAAGTAGTAATTTTGACTTTCAAGTCTTATTATTTAAGACATACATTTCATAAGACATAAATATTGATTCCTGCCATAGATAGTGATTCCTCTGATGGATCTGGGCAAAGTAAATTGAAAACCTTCCACAAAGGATTCACTATCTAGATACCATTAAGAATGTTCATGATTCATGGAAGGAGGTCAAAAATATCAACAGGAGTTTGGAAGAAGTTTATTCCAACCCTCATGGATGACTTTGATGGGTTTAAGACTTTAGTGGAGGAAGTAACTGCAGATGTAGTGGAAATAGTAAGAGAACTAGAATTAGAGGTAGAGAGCCTAAACTTGAATTGATGAGAAGTTGCTTCTTATGAGTGGGCTAAGAAAGTGTTTTCTTGAGATGAATTCACTCCTGGTTAAGATGCAATGAACATTGTTGAAAGGACAACAAAGGATCTAGACTATTAATATTTAAACTTAGTTGATAAAGTAGTGGCAGGGTGTAAGAGGACTGACTCCAATTTTGAAAGAAGTTCTACTGTGGGTAAAAAGCTGTCAAACGGCATCACATGCTACAGAGAAATCTTTCATACTGAGTCAATCAACGTGGCAAACTTCATGGAAATATTATTTTCAGAAATTGCCATGGCCACCCCAACCTTCAGCAACCACCACCCTGATCAGTCAGCAGCCGTCAACATCAAGGCAGGACCCTCCACCAGCAAAAAGATTAGCACTCACTGAAGCCTCAGATGATCATTAACATTTTTCAGGAGTATTTTTAAATTAATTCATGGCCATTGTTGTCAGACACAATGCTGTTACACACTTAAAGGACTACAGCACAGTGTAAACATAACTTTTATATGCACTAGGAAACCCAGACTTCATGACACCCGCTTTATCATGATATGTGCTCCATTGCAAGTGATCTGGGACTGACCCTGCAGTATCTCTGAGTTTGCCTGTACACCCTTCTAATCATCACAGACTACAGGGGGGAGGCGGAATTACGCGCAACCAATGCACTGGGGTCGAGGAAAGCCAAGTGGAATTACAGAACTGTGTTCACAGAAGTGTGAGCCCTGGTTACTCCAAGCTCAGTGTAGGGAGAGGGGAGCATGTGTCCTAAGATTCTGACCGGGATACATAACATGTCCATGCTTTCCTCCATCTTCTCCACTGAGTCACCCCTCATCCACATGGAGTCCACGTGGGTGGACAACTGGAATCATCTCTCTCTGCTCTCCCTCCCAGCTGTTCTCTCCCCCAGCTCCCCTGGGCTCCTTCCATCCCTGTGCTCTCTGCCTGGATCCGTGCCCCATGCTGGAGGGACAGGGACAGGTCTTTCGGTTCCTGCATTACTGTGAGATTTCCAGGCACCCGCAGGAGCACGGGGCTCCCAGGGCTCAGCTCGGCTTTACAAGGGGACAAATGGACCATTTCATTTCCCAAATAGCCTTCCAGGAACACTCCCATATGGGGCCATAAAAGAAGGTTTAGAACCAAGAACTTTTAGAGGGTTTTTTATCTCCATGTCTATTGAGTTTTACACTCGTTCAGGGTCTCTGTGGGCTGTGAGAAGAATGAGGAAAAGGCCTTTCATTAAATTCAGGAAGGAAGGAATCACCAGAAATGAGGTGGACTCTTCACCCTCTGGTTTTAGGTTAATTCTTAGGAGTTTTAAAACTTCTGTGCAGCAGAACGGGCAGCAGAACGAAGGGCAGCGCCCTCTGGCGGTCAAAGGTGAGTCGGGTCCCAGCTGGAGGCCCAGAGGCAGGTCTGGGCAGAAGCCTGAAGCCCCCCGCCCCAGCCCAGCCCTGACAGCCACAAGGGGCAGGAATGATGAGCAGCAGCTGACCCTCCAGACAGGGCTGGCCCAGGTACCCACGTGCACGTGTCAGGCACGTGCATAGACACCCAGAGGCTGCTTGCAGTCAGCTTCAGAGGGACCCAGGAAGCCCCGGATCCTGCCTTGCTTAGACCACCTCCTCCCCAGTATCCAGGCCCGTGGCCAATTCCACCAGTGGGCCCTGCTTTCTCTCCTCACCTCCACTCTCTCCCCACTCGCATATTGACAAGGTGCTACTGGCAGAAAAAGTGCTCGAGGGGAGGTGCCATTGCTCCTGGCCCCTTTGGGCACCACCCCACCGAGCACATCCAAGGACAGTGTGGGTGGGACCAGCCCTCCCAAAAGAGAGGTCGCTGGGGCTGACGCTGGTGGGCAGGTGAGGGGCAGTAAGCGTGAGAGAGGAGGGCGGCTGGGAACCCAGCTCACACCTGCTGCCCCCCCCCCAGCTCACAGCCGGCACACCTGGGGCTCTGGGGTGGACTTGCAGCCAGGTGAAGGATGTGCTCAGGAGGACCCATGACTGCCCCCATGTCTCCACCCGCCTCAGAACTGCCATCTGTGCGTCACAGCCAAACTGTGGGCTCCAAGGCCCCAGTTATAGCAGCAAGGCAAGGCTGGACGACCAGCTGAAGCATCACCTAGGCCTGCAGGCCACCAAGGCAGCACCTGTCAGAGCAAGGTGGAGCCGTGTGTGCTTGGGAACACAGGCTTGAGAGCTCTGACTCCAGTTCCTGCGTACTGGCTTACTAAATCTAAGCCTCAGTTTCCTCATCTGTACAATGGGAGATGATCACAGACAGCACTTGCTTCCTGGGCTGTTGAGAGTAATCAGTGCACTGTGTGGAAAGTTCTGCAGGCCATGCCTGGCCATGGCATAGCTCAGTGTAAACCAGCACATCATCACTGTCACCCTGGCTCTTACTTTCTTGCAAACACTACACATCCTGCCCGGTGTAAACAACAGCCCAGTGACCCACAAAAGGCCCAGACTTTCCCAAGAGCCAAGCAATCTGCACTTTCCCACCAACCTGTGGGGAGAGGCAGCACAAGCACTGGCCTAGGATCACCTCCGGGCCCCGCCCTCGGGACTCCAGCAGCGCCAGACCTCGGGCCTGAGGGCCCCCAGCGGCCTGCACGTCTTACCCAGCACTTTCTCTCACTCCGAGGTCCCTGCTGTCAAGCGTCACTGTCAGACAGTCGTGGAGGCCAAGACAGCCCGAGCTCAGCTCAAGAAATAGTTCCATGGTGACTAGGAAGGACACTGGCATCCCCGAGTCTATTTCCATCTCGAGACTCAGAAATTTTCCAGAGACACCCTTGGCTCTGCCGGGAAGGCAGGTGCTGCCAGAACAGCACCCACATCCACTGCTCCCTAAACCCTGCCTCCAGAGCACCCAGCAAACACGGGTTGTAACTTTAAAAGCATGAAAATCAGGAAACGAACATTGCTAATTCTCACGGCAGCATTAACTCATTCGCCTGCACATATGGGGTATTTGGATCCCAGTAGGTCTTCTATATATATAACTTATTATACAGTAGGTGCAACTTGGGAGAATTAATGTTGCTATAGGAACATTCGGATCAAGGCTGGCTTCCAGAGGGAAGAGAGAAAAAATAAGTTTCCTCCTCAGTGTTCTTCTCTGTTTTGAGTTTCAAAGAGGAAGAAGCAGTGTAATCGAGTCAGATGAGGCAAGGAGGGGCTTCCCCTGGTGGCTTGGGGAGGTGACAATTCCTGGAAGCAGCTCACTGGGGAGAGCAGACAGAAGCTCAGAGCCTGAGCCCGGTGCCCAAGTGGATAAGAGGGCTGGGACAGGGAACACAGGGCCACACCCCTGCCCTGGCAGGGAGCAAGGCCCCAGGTGCTAGAGCACTGCCTGGGGCATCCCTCCCCTGAGGACAGACTGAGAGCCCGGTGAGCACCAGAATACGATACACTCGCTCCCTGCATCCCACACCCCTGCGTCTTATTCCTCCACCTTCCATCCTTCCCTGGGGAGGGTCAAGGCACAGGGGAAATCAAGAGTGGGTTTGGGGTCCGCACTGGCTGCTGATAGACTCACTGCAAAGACCCACCTCTGGCTGAAGGACTGAAGTGGGAAATGTGTTGGAAGTTTGCTTCCAACTGAGAACTGAGCTCTGCTGTCGGGAGCAGCAACTTTGTGTCCACCTGTGAACCCCCCACCTGAACCAAACTCTAGTTGTTAATAATCTTGAGCATTTGGCTCACCCATTAGAGGTTTTCCTGATTAATAAGTCTAGATAAGGATTGAACTCCCACTCCACAAGTGTTCTGACATGCAGAGCCTACTTTCTCCTTTTGGAAGGGACAGGGGTCCTAAATTCCCCTCCCCCACTACCTTTCTCACCACATGGGGGATCCTGGCAGCCCAAGGATGCTGAGGTGGACACGACACAGCCAGGCATTCTACCCACGCTGCAGGCAGCCGCATGATACCCCAGGGCACACACCCTAGGTGGACCGCATCACCCAGGCAGCTGTGGCACCTCCTCCTGGCAGCCTTAGCATGGACAGTGCTGGGCAAACAAAGGTGGCTCAGAACAGGTTGGCTGACGGCATAGACGTAGAGCCCAAGATGGCAACAAAGCAGGAAAGAGAAAAGAAAAAAGATCAGCATTCCTAACACCAATTCCCAACTCAACGTCTGCCAGGTGCCCACTTTGTAGCAGCTGCTATTTATGCCCAGGGGGATACATAGAGAAATAAGATACTCTGTCCTCAAGATGCTCACAGTTCTCCCAAGGGAGGAGGAAGGAGAGGCATGGGAACAAATAACCAAGAGGGAGGCTCACGCCTGTGATCCTAGCACTCTGGGAGGCCAAGGTGGGAGCATCACTTGAGGCCAGGAGTTCGAGACCAGCCTGAGCAAGAGTGAGACCCTGTCTCTACAAATAATAGAAAAATTAGCCAGGCATGGTGGCAAATGCCTATAGTCCCAGCTACTCGGGAGGCTGAGGCAGGAGGATGGCCTGAGTGTAGGAGTTTGAGGTTGCTGTGAGCTACAGTGACGCCACTGCACTCTACCCAGGACAACAAAGTGAGACCCTGTCTCAAAACAAAACAAAACAAAACAAAATAACCAAGGACCGTGTCTTGCTGTCTTACTGGTCTCCTCAGGAGCCAAGCCCAGGTAGGTCTGGAACAGGCACCCCCAAATGCCTGTGGGATGAACACCGAGATGGCAGAGTGGCAGGACCTGCCCAGGGAGAAGTTGAAGTGTCCACGGGAGCACGCAGTGGGGGGATATTCACTCTGGAGAAAGAGGCATCATCCCAAGGGCTGCGGCCCATACTCCCACCCAGCTGACGAAAAGCACCTCTGGAAGTCCACCCGATGACTAAAGCCTCCCTTGCTATTAGGCATTTGAGACACGTTCCAAATGCTGCAACAGGGAAAGGGGCTGCTGCTACCCAGAGCTGCTGTTTTGCATTTCATCTGAAGCTGTGTCTACTCTTAGAAACATATATTACTGTAAAGTGGAATACCTAAATGCTTCCAGGCCCCTTCCCTGGGAGCGGCGTACGGAGCATCCTAACCCACTGGAGGGGCTGAGTCCTGGACAAGAGGAAGCAGAAGCAGCCCCCTCCTCAGGGAAGCCAGGCAGGGAGGGCATTAGCATGCTCCCTCCTGCCTCTCGCATCTTCTACACTGTTAAAACAAAGGTGGATTTGCAGCATCCTTGAGTCAACAATTTGCCAAATTTCACATGACAGACCAGTAAGGGAGAAGATGAGTCTAATATACCCATAGATATTGGTTATCCTCTGATGGGGGCAGGCAGGTGGTTAAGGGTTATCCGTTTATTTAATCGTCAAAAGCCCAATGAGCCTCCCAGGCATTGCTGAGAAAGACCCTCTTCTAGGGCTCCCGGGCCCCCTAGAGCATTGTACACATTGTCTCTCTGCTCCATGTCAGATATTCTTCTCTTTGTTCCTTTAGCTCACTTTAACTCAAGTGCGGCGTTTTTAATTCTGTCTGTGGCATGATTTTGAAATTAAGCAGTTGGTGTGCTGACAGCTGGTGTTACAACTGGCCTATTCCTTTCCGCCCCCACAAAGAGCCGACGTGGTGGGTGCACAGCCTCGGAGGAGCTCACGCACGTTCCACATACCCATCTCCGCCACGGGGGTGGGGGCTGGGGCTGGGGGTGGCGTGGAGCTAAGAAGGGAACTGCCTCACCCAGCCCTGGGTACATCCTGGGATGGGACAGGTAGTGCTCGGGAAACATGATGCTCCACCTTCCAAACACCTTTCTGGGACATGGTCCAGGCCCCAAACATCCTCTCCGCCACCGGGACACCTTCATGCACACCTTGCAGATCGGGTCACAGGCTCTGGCTAAGTACCAGCGCCACTGCAGTGCACGTGTGTTCCATGAGTGTTACAAATGAGAATTCTGAGCACATGTTCGCTTTGAAAGCCCCATTTTCCTTATTCTTTCTCTTGTCCTTTTGTCTCACCATAGCCCTAAGACTGCCATTGGCCTGGCAAACCTAGATGGGTGAGGGTGCTCGGTTTCCCAGGGAATGTGCATTCTAGAATTTTGCTTAGTCCAGGGTGCTCAGAAATAGTCCCTAACACAAAAGCAAATTTGGGAAGGCAGCCCCACAAAGACCTGGCTTTGCAGTGTATGGAAACAACCACATGCATTTCCAAGCCACATCCATGCCAGGTGGCCAGCCACGGCTAGACACACTCTCCCATTCCCTTGCCCGAAGCCGGATCCCATCATTAAGTTCCCCCGTGCGCAAAGCCTGATAGCTTTAGAGAGAACGCAAGTTGTCCAATCTCTGACACAAACGCCCATTGCCTGTCATACTTCCATAAATCCTTGACTTTAACTTGAACCATATCTGATGGTGCCATAGTTGTTTTTTCTTCTCCTTGAGACATTTGTATTAATACCTCCCTCATGTTTGAGCCTATGTTTGAGACTAAGCACGAGTTGTACATCCTAGATGTAAAGTGGAAGTTTTGAAAATGATATTTTCAAGTAAGGAGTATTCTAGACCTCAGGGTCTGTAAATAAGTCAACAACTAATCTAAGTATCTAACTTCTTATTCACATGAAAGCAGAGCTGAGATTTCTATATAACAAAGAATATGACATTATTCTTTCAAAGGTTCAGTAAAATTGCTCACAAGGCCCTTTTCCCAGTGGAGCTTTTCTTTAGCTCCACTGCTCTCAGGACAATGCCCCAACTCCCACCGAAGTCTGTGAAACTGGCCTGCTTCATCTGGGCCCCCACCAGCTGTGTCTGCCCACGCCTCCCCTCCCCACTCCATGGGGGACCTTGTGCCCACTCCTCTTTGTCCATGTGACTGACTTTTCCTCATTCTTCTCACTCTACATCAATGGTGCTCCTTCAAGGAAGCAGGCCTTTCCAGATTCTGCTACACCCCCTAAGAACCCCTGCATTTTTCCTTGAGAGCACTATTCACCCCTGCAATTACGTAATTACTTGTGAAATTACGTTTTCACTATCTTTCTAACTTCATACGGGCAAGAACTTTCTTCTCACCATGGTATCTTCCCCCCTAAACAAGTCCCTGGTACTTAGTAGATCCCCAAGAAATATATATTTTTAATGGAGCATTAGTCCTCATTATTAAGTCATGCACACAGGCTTTTAAAAGTAAAGTGGATGAAATTGAGAATTTGTAACTTATCAAAATTAAAAATTTTGTTCCGCAAAAACCCTACAAAGAAGAGTAAAAGATAAGCTACAGATTAGGAGAAAATAGTTGCAAAGTCCTGACAAAGGACTAGTATCAGAATACATAAAGAACCCTCAAAACTCAATGGTTAAAAGAAAACAAACCAATTAGAAAATGAGCAAAAAAACACAGACGCATCATCGGCAAGGATCTACAGATGGCAGGTAATCACAGTGAAAATAAAGCAGACTTGGCAGTAGGCTTTGAAGAGTCCATACCTTCATGTTCAGAGATTCTACTACAGATTTCTCCAAAGGAAACAGAAATGGACAAAATGATTTTGGAATTCAGGGTGTCAATTGCAACATCATTTACTTACAACATTGAACCCTCCAAATCTCCAACTATGAGGTGTAAGTTGAGTGAATTGTGTTTCATACAAAAGTACCTAGAATTTAAACTCCCTAAGGCAGGGGTTTTTATTCGGGCACCAGTGTGTCCCAAATGCCTAGACTGAGCGCCAGTAAATGTTATGAGATCAATTCTAACTGAATAATGAAACACCCAGCACCACAGAAAACTGTGACACAGGAAAATGTTCACAATACAGGAAATGGGAAAAAAAAGGAACAGATTGTAAGAGTATACATACATGGGAACCACAGTTTTGTTTGAAGGAAAAGAAACCTTATGTATCATTGCTTATTAAAAGACTAAAGCAAAATAAACAACATTAGCAATGGCCCTCTCTGGTGAACGGATCTTATAGGGAATTTTTCTTTTCCTTCCTTTCCCTTCCTTAATTTCCTCTGTGTGTGTGTGTGTGTGTGTGTGTGTGTGTGTGTGTGTGTGTGTGTGTTATATAGAGTATTCCAAATTTTCTACAAAGAACATTTATTCCTTTTTCAAACAGAAAATAAGACAGCAGTGTTTTTAGTCCTTTGTAACCCAGGCTGCGTTACAGTGGCTTGTGAAGCAATACGGAGTTCAGGGGTAGACGCCCTGCCCCCTGGCACCAGCACCACAGCAATTCTTAGTGTCCCAGACTACAGCCAGTCACAGGGCACCTTAGACTCTCTCACATAAACCAGCACCACTTGTACTCTTGTTTACTGAATTTTTTTTTTTTTGAGACAGAGTCTCACTCCGTTGCCCTGAGTAGAGTACAGTGGTGTCAGCCTAGCTCACAGCAATCTCAAATTTCTGGGCTCAATCGATTCTCCTGCCTCAGTCTCCCGAGTAGCTGGGACTACAGGCATGTGCCGCCGTGCCCAGATAATTTTTATGTTTTTAATAGAGACTGGGTCTCGCTCTTGCTCAAGCTGGTCTCAAACTCCTGACCTCAAGAGATTCTCCCACCTCAGCCCATAGAGTGCTAGGATTACAGACATGAGCCACTGCGCCCGGCCAAGAATATTTTCCTTTAAAAGCGCTCTTTTTATTTAAAGAAATTTATTTAGAAGGAATCTTTATCACAGCCATAAAGGGAAATCAGTATCACTTGTCACAAATAAAACAAAACTGTACAATAAATTCCATTTTTAAAAACGGGCATTATTTAGCTCTAGCTGAGGACTGTCACCTGCAGAAGGCTCTGAGTCTGAGGCTTGCCTACCACCCTTTTGTAATGAAGGAAGGTTGGCAAGTGTAAGAGAGGCAGGTGTTGAAGATGTGTTTGCACCAAGTAAGTCTGTCTTCAGACATAAGCAGAAGGCTTGAAAGTGTACTGAAGGAGGAATGACATTTGATTCAATGTCATTTACTGCCACCTCCCTGTAGCACCCACCCACAGGCATTTCTCAGGCCACCAGCAGGATGCTCCAGAACTCACTGGGCTTCATGGATGATCCTAAACAAAGCCCTGGAGTGGACCAGCCTCTGCTACCCCTTTGGGCTCCAAGCCCACCCTCCCCTCAGTGGAACAGCACAGAGGAGGGCAGCGGGAGGCCCAGAGCCTGAAGGACAGTGACCGTTAGCAAGCCCTGGGAGACTTCACAAGTCACTCATAGACCTTAAAGTGTGTCTTCTCCTACCCTAGGGAGGAGTCCTTTGTAGGGGAAGCGGTGAGTTCTTCCCTCTGTCTAGCCTGGTAAAGCTGTGACATGTACTCTTCTGGGACGCTGGACAGGAAAAACTGGGGTGAATGATTTGCAGTCACGTTTGCTAGTTACAGGACTAGGAAAAATGATCCCTTTCTTCCTAGAGCATTATCAAGCAAACTGCACCAGCTCCATTAGCATTGGAAGCATCCATATGAAATTATGGAACTTACGATGGCTTTGTCTGGGAAACCGTTCATTTCTGATCGGAAGTTCTATTACACATGAATTTAATTCTAAACAGTGTTACCAACAGATCCAAATGATTTACATTTTCAGCAATCTTCTTTCATTATCTCATACCTTGTCAGGTACCAAAAGATGGATTTTTATGGGCTTCTAGGATGAGAAATGATTAATGCTCCTAAATGGGTGTCTTCCCCTACTCCAGCCATTCTAGCACGGGGTCCCATTCCTCAGTCCTGCGTCAGTGGGCATGTTTGAGAGCTGAGATCAAAGAAGGGCATGAGGAAAGAACATTCCAAACTTTTCTGAAGTCAGATCCAAATCGTTTCTGGTTAGGGCATTAAAACACCATTTGGTACCTAACATTCTCTTTGATCCAGGGAGAGGGAGAGAGAGAAAAAAAGAAAGAGAGAGAAAGAGAGAGGCTGTCCACTAGGGATGCCAAAAACTGTTAGAAACGTTTGAAAATGTGTAAGAGAAACAATCTGGTTTTAACCTTCCAGGATGGGGGGAGGGGAGGAGGGAATGATCCCCAGACAGAAGCAAATCTGGAATTTCACATCCTGTTGGTGCTGTAAATGAGTCTCAAAAGTAGGGGTAGATGAGACAAATCAGGCCTTTGCATGTGGGTTCATTCTTTGCAGGCGGTACCTACACAACCAGCCCAGAAATACCATGAAGGTAAGGTTGTTGGAAAAACTGTTAAGAGGATACTTTTCTGGAAACTTCTGTTCAAACCCCAGAATCAGAAGACAGTATTTTAGAGGCATATTCTCTGCTCCAGTTTCCTGCAGTTAATTCCTTCTCCACCTTGGGTCAAGAAAGGGTCTCGGCCTGAGAATGAAGCCTTGTATGAGCCCTGGGAAGTGAATGGTGGGGTTAGAGGCTGAATCACTGGGAGGAAAACGCAGAATGACTGGTGCCTGAGGCTTCAACTTTACACTCCACTTAAATCATAGCACACGTTCCCAACCCCAAAGTTTAAAAAGGAAACAAAATAAAATGCAAGAAACTCAACTGCTTTGATTTTTGAAGTTTAGAAAATATGCAAAAATAGCCTCAGAAAAAATCATCTTTGCAGCATCAGGAATCCTGCTGTCTTCTGGGACTATGTGGCTCGGGCAGCCTCAGAAGCACGGCCCCAAAATAGCCAACAGCAAGTGGAGGAACCAGAAAGAAAATGCAGCCGCAGAATATGAGCTGCCTCCACTCAGGAAGGGGGGTCATGTCCTTGACGCAGAGCGCACGGTTACCCCAAGCCTCTAGAACACTTCCCCCTCCCCTGCAGTCCACAGTATCTTTAGAATCAAGGCTACAAACTGCAGGAATAGCGAGTAATTCAATTAACTCTATAGTCTGTGATGAAAAAAAGGGCCATTTTGCTAGCTCTAGTGGAGCACTAGTTTAACCCTGGTGCTCAGGAAATTCCCAGGCCAGACAGCATATTAAACCAGCTCTTCAACTTAAGAACAATTACTGTCATTTATCAGCCTGAATAGCAATAATGCACCAATCGACAGCTTTCAGGAGGCAAAAAGCTAGCTAGGTGTAATGATATGCAAAGCCACAGCACTCTACATTTCGAACTGTCTCCATCCCATCAATACATCTCCTACTACCTACAATTTATCAATACAAATGTGGTGCCCAATGAAGGCAAGACCAAGAAGATAAATATGAAGGGGGTAAGGGGAAAAAAAAGGGCTTGGGAATGTTTGAATTTTAAAATGATGAAGTACAGATCACATTCTTAAAGCATTTTACATGCAATGACCGGATCACATCAAGTTCTCTTCTGAAAGAGGAAACAGAATGAGGGGATTTTTTTTTCTACCCCAAGGTTGCAGGCAGATGCAGTTCTTATTTCTTTTCCTTTCCCCAGACCATGTCTTTAGCAGAAGTGTGTGATCATTTAGGGCGCTTATACTAAAAGTAATACAGATAATGCTAATCATGGTGATGGACTTTCATAGAGCATTTTTCCTAATTACTGTCACATCTATCATTTTATATTAATTTTATAATATCTGTAGGAGGTAAGAAGATAAATATTATTATACCCATTTTGAAAGAAGGGGAAACTGAGGCATGCTGTGATTAAGATAGCCTCAGTCACATCAGTTGGACACTGGCATAGCAAGGGCTAGAACCTGGGTGTGGTCGACTCCCAGCCTATCCCCCAAATGTCACAGCACACTCAGGGGCAAAACAGAGGCTGCCCAGAAGTGGTCAAGAAGGTACGACAAATTCAGTCCCCAAACAGCACGGGTACAGGTGGGAGTAGGAGCTGTGCAGGTGAGGCGAATGCAGCAGGGACAGAGTTTCGCATTTCAAACCAGACGAGTGGAATTTCAAGCCTGTGGCACACACTGACTGAGCCCCTACTGCGTGCCAGGCACTGGGGGAGGCGAAGACAATGCCAGCCCAGCCCCGGGCCCTGCTTGTGGCCCCACCTCCCACATATCTGTCCCTCCCCACCACACACTGACATTTTGCTGAGCAGCATCATTTAGCTTGATAGAATAAACCCACTTCATGTTGAGGGAGGCCGAGGATAGTGGTACCCAAGGTAGAAAACACTCTCACAAAGGCAGCGGTGGTAGGGGTGCCACAGGAGCTCTGGGTACAAGTTAGGCAAGCAAGCACCTCCCAGCCCGGTGCCTCAGGGAGTTCTGCGGATCATTCAGCACCATAGCCATTTTCATTCTTCACCTTCCAACTGTTTCCACAGACCCATTCGGGCCTGTGCAGTAGTTCCATCACAGGGACTCATCATCTCAGCCCTAAAATTTTGCAAAGCCCTCTAACTCTGGCATGCAAACTCATGCTCTCCCTATAAGTAATATTTTTAACCAAGTTAAAAAGGAAAATAGTGGTTGGTGGTAAAAACTTAAAGGATTTGTTTGCTTGTAAATTTCTTTGAAAGATTAAGGTTTTTAAAAATTCTGCTTACCTTTATTTCTTAATGTAATACCTACCTAATTTAAAATCCCACTCACAAAAATAAAACGATCATATCTTATCGAAGCACTAAGATAACCATTTGGTGAAATGACATCCTGTGTCTTAATTTTTAAATGGGTGGAGGAAAACCCTGAACAGATTCTTATTTTCCGACATCAAATAAGAACGTGGGTACATTTCCCTCCCTTTATAAGAAATTACACCTTGCTCTTACTATTAAATTAGAATATCCTCTCCTCTTCTCTGAAATTTGGCTGCTTTACAATAAATACATAAATCAAAGAGACACGGGATCCAGGCGCCAATTGGCAGACGGCACTATGAAATAAGCACCGGGACACAGGCGTGCGGAAGTGTTACAACCTGTTCCAATCTGCTCCCTGTTCTCCTCCGTAACAAAAGAGGAAGAGAGTCCAAACCCTCCTACACACGCACGCACACGCACACACACACATACACACACACACACACACACACAAAGCAAAGTTTGGAAGGTTTAAAGAGAGCTAAAGCTGCTAAGAACAAGAGCCACCTGACTGCCTAGGACACGGGTTTCTCACTCTTACCACTGAGCTGCAATATTTGCCACATCTTGCCAACAGAAGATGGTGTGAACTTGCCATGCGACTGCTGAGAAGTTTGGAAAAGCCTGGGGTTGCCAGTATTGTCATCATCCTCGTTGTCACTGTCATCAGGCCAGAGAAATTTTCTAAGCACTTGAGCTTGGGACTTTTCTCAACAGTCATGGAAGGGTAACCATTAGAATTACCTCCATCATTCACGTTATGAAAAAGATTCAGAGACACCAGTGAGGCAGAGAACAGGTGAGCATAGCAACTAGGACACTTTCGGTTGCAAGCGACAGGAAATCCAACCTAAAAAGGCTGAGGCAAAAGAGAATGCACCAGCTTGCATAAGTCAAAGGTCCAAAGAATGAGCTGGCTTTGGGCAAAAATGAATCAGAAAGCTACCACTCCCAACTTCTCCCACTCTGCTTCCCATGGTAACCTTCTTCCCCAACATAGCATTCAGACCAGCAAAGACAAGTCCAACCAATAGCTCTGAGCTGAGACTGACTGGCCTAGACATTATCAATCAACTTGGGTCGACTGCACGTGCCTGAACCAATCACGGCAGCCAGAGGGAGGAAGTGCACTGATTGGCTTAGACTGGGTCACATGACCCACCCTGCAGCCTGGGGGCAAAAGCTTCACCAAAAGCATGTGGGCAGAGAGAAGTGATGTTTGTGTGAGCCCAACCCCACAACAGCAGGAAGAGTGAATGTTGAGAGGTAAAATGCCACAAATGCCCACTTCAAAGCATCACAAGACCCAATCTTTGGTTGGACCAAAACTCTCCCACTCCATTGACCAAGATACAAGTGAACTAGAGTTCACTAACAGCTTGAGCAGAGAAGACAGCCACTAGCTTGTACTGAATGTCCTATACCCTCTGCACCTAGGTTGCATATGGCCCTGGCATCACCAGTATCTGATGGATTCACAAAAATGACTCCTGAAGATGCGTTTTTATCCACTTCTGGCTAGAATTTTAATAGCTGCCACTCTTGAGTTACAAAGCTCAGGCCAGAAGATTAAACCCTCCCTAGTCAAGAACTAAAGCAATGAGGTGAACTGCAGAACCGTATCACTTGTAATTTATGTATTTTTTAAAAATTTAATTAAGATTACAAGTCAGATTAAGTAATTGCTTTCTATAAGAGATAAACACAGAGAGAAGGCTGCATCAAGATTTTTTAAAGAAATCACTTAGTTTCATCTCACTATCCTTTTCTGCGTTCATTAAACTTTGTTAAAACGCAACATACACATGGGCAGACGTGCAAGTCATAGCACACATTGCAATTCTCATCGCAAAGTAAACACATTCGAGTAACTGCTATGAAGGTCAAGAAACAGAATATTAATGGTGCCCCAGAAACTCCTTTTGGAGCCCCTCCCAATCAGCACCCCCATCCTTCCACCCGCAGGTAACTATTGTCCTGACTGCTAACTGCATAGAAGCATGTTACCCACTTAGGGAACTGTATATAAATGGTGTGTACTCTTGTGCCTGAATTTCTTCTTTCAAAAGAAAGACACACAAATATATATATAGCACGGTTCATTCATTTTTCTTGCTGTCTAATAACGCTTTATGTGAATATTCTGCAATATGTGCATCCAATCTATTTGTGATAGTCATTTGGGCTATTGCTGTGGATATTCTTATGCATATGCAGACATTTCTATTGGATTTACGTCTAGGAAGGGACTGTTAGATCACGTGGTCCTCATTAGTAGACAAAAGCAAATAGTCTTCCAAAGTGGATAAACCAATTTTTGCTCCCAGCAGCAGTAACACCTTCTTGAACACTGTTGACCACTAGTTATTACTGCTGTGTGATCAGTTCAGCTCTGTTCCTAACCATGACCCAGCTAAAAGACACCATGTGTAGAACTTGGGATGCAGCCAGAGCTCAGTTTAAATCCTGGCTTTACCACTTCCTAGCTGTGAGTGTTTCTTTGGAGAATTTCACTTAGCCTCAGATCCCTGATCTGTGAAGGACCTGTAATCATAATGTTCTTGTAAGAGTCAAATTGGATTTTATATACAAAAGTGCTTGGCAAGCTGTAAAACTGTACACCCATGTTGGGGATTAGAAGGAAACCCTGGGTCCCCTTGGACAATATCAAAGTCACCTGGTGCTAAGATAGAATTCTCCCTGCAGCATTAGAAGGGTAGACAATAGCAAATTAGAAAGACCTGGGTTACTCTATGACCTGTGAGGGGTGAATCTCTCTGATTCTCAGTTTTTTCATCTGTGAAATGAAGATAGTAACACTTCTCTAAGACGACTGTGAGGATAAAAAGATATATCCAAAAAGAGTGAGAATGAGAGTAAGATTGAGAGAAAAAAAGATAGAAAGAGAGAGAGAGAATCTATGTGTCGATACCAGTAGCTACAAAACAAGTGCTCAGACGATGGCCATTGTCAATTAGTAAGGGTCTAGAAAACACAGCAGACATCTGGTTCCACGAATCCTTTATTGATATGCGTATCTTTCATAATGAAGGTCGGTTATATTCAAAGTTGTCAACTGATAAAATTTGGCTTTTCTGCCTTGAAATCCTCTTTTTTTGTCTTTCGCCCAACCATTCAGGGGCTCAACGTACGCAGGACCTCTACCATCCACCTCTTTAAGAAAAGCCTGTTATCAGGAAAACATGAAATCTCAGCCTTCAATTCAGAATGTCAGAGCTAGAAAGGACCTGAGGGCGTACAACCCATTCAGTTCCTTGTGCAGACAGTGAATGCATCTGAGGTCAGAAATCTAAGGTGACACCACTGGTTAGTGGCAGAGCCAGGGCCAGCGCCCAACTCTCCTGACAACTAGCCCTGGGCTCATTCTTTAGTAGCTTAGTAAAAACGTTCATCTGTGTCTCTAATCATAAATAAAAGAGTTGGCTCTTTCTTAAAGGCCTTTCAAGCATCAGAGAGTTAAATCACATCTAATCTATCCATAAATTAAACAGGCCCTGCTAAAAGTTAAAGCACAGACATAGACAAAAACCATCAGCATTTATATTTTAAATAACATCTTCTCTGCAAAAAAAATTGGAGAACTTCTGCTTCCAGCCATGACAGTATAACTGATATGAGACTTGCCCTCCTGCCAAAAACAACTATAAAACTAGACAAATATATGAGGCAACTGTTTTCAGACATTGAACAACAGACAGTGTAGGACTGTAATTTTGAGAAAAAGCATACACACGAGGTGAACCCCATTATTTCTGTGGCTTTCTGCCTGGGGGCACCTCTCTGCTAAGCACAAGGATGGGGAATCCAACTGGAGCAATAGTTGCACTAAACGGAGGAGGAAGAGATTAGAGTCCTAGGCTGTTGAGGTGGCTGGATCTTGAGAAGCAGAATAACAAAGAATAGGTATCCTCACAAAGAGAAGTCCCAGCCCTGGGATCTTGGCTGCCGGCTGGGATAAGCATCCACAGCGTGAGGTTACAGGAAGCCTAGCAGCTGTCTCCTGCTGTGGAGCTATGAACGACAAGGTGATACCCGAGGTTATGCATGGCTGGAAGGCACTGAAGTCCTAGTCAAGCCAAGGTACAGAGACTTCACTGAAGCCCCCAGTTGAGATCTCAAAAAGGCCAGGCCTTTGGGTTAAGGGCCATGGTCCAGAGTGAAGGCAGCACCATAAGGCTAAGCCCAAAATTAAAATAGACCCAAACAACAAAATAAACTAACCCAAACGGGGCAAAAAGGATTCACCGATAATGTTACTGAGAGAACAAACATTAAAACCCTTTAAAGAAAGATGATATAATTTGGAATCTTCACAGTGCATCATTTACAATGTCCACTACATACTCAGAAATTAACATAAACATAAAAACATAAAAAGAAGCAGCGAAATATGATCCATAAATTTTTAAAAGCATTAAAGAGGCATTAAAATGAAACCCTAAAAATAGTATACCAAAGTACTCAGAATAGAAAAAACAGATAAACACAAATAAGATAGAATAACTAGAAAACAAGCTGCAAAATGGTAGACTTATAGACTATCAATCATTAAATTAAATATAATGGACTAAGCTTTCCAACCAAAAAGCACACATTGCCAGATGGCTATGTCCAACTATATGCTATCTACAAGAGACATTTTAAATGAAAATAGATACGTTAAATGTAAAAGGATGAAAAAAAGACAGCAAGCAAACAAGAAAACTAGTTCCACTATATTAATATCAGACAGACTTCAGAACTAAGAATATAACCGCAGATAAAGAAGGAAATTTTATACTGATAGTGATTTCCATAGTGAAAAAGAGATAATTTATCAAGAAAACATAGTAAGAGGGATTAAAATGAATAATCCATGGGTCAAAGAAGAAATAACAAAAAATGCAAAATATTTAAACTGAATGATAATAAAAACATAACATATTGAAATTTGTGGGATGCTGCTAGAGCAGTAAAGAGAATTTATAGCTTGTAATGGGTATGTCAGAAAAGAAAGAAGTTTTAAAATCAACAAAGTTTTCATCTTAAGCAACTAGAAAAAGTAAGTCAAGCTTAATCAAACGTAAGCATTAGGAAGAGAGTAATAAAGAGGGCATATCAATGAAATATAAAAACAGACTAATAATTGAGAAAGTTAGCAAAATCAAAATTGTCTTTAAAAAAATTTAACAAAGTTGATGAACACCTAGAAAAAAACAATAAAGAAATCAAGACCCCTTCTCTACAAAAAAAATTTTTTAAAAATTAGCCAAGCTTGGTGCCTCCTGTAGTCCTAGTTACTCAGGAGGCTTAGATGGGAAGAGTTGAAGGCTGCAGTGAGCTATGATTGTGCCCTTGCACTCCAGCCGAGGCAACATAGTGAGATCCTGTCTCTTAAAAACAAACAAACAAAACTAAGAAAGAAAAAAGAAAGTAAACACTAATTATCGATACTAGATATGAAAAAGGGGTCATCACTATAGATTCTACAGACACTAAAGGGATAACAAGGCAATATTATCAACAACTTTATTACCAGTGTATTTGACAGCTTATATGAAATGGACAAATTTCTTGAAGATTTTAATTTACTAAAACTTAGAAGAAACAAAAAATCTGGAAAAGTTTTCATTTCATTAAGACTAAGATTTAAGAAAGTTAAATTTATAATCCAAAACAAATTGAGGCACAAATGGTTTTACTGGTGAATTCTACCAGATATTTAAGAAAAGGGCGATCTCAATCTTACATTAACTCTCTCAGAAAATAAAGGAGGAGAGAACATTCTTCATCAAGTTTTATAGGGCCAGGAGAACACAGATTCTAAACCTGATAAAGAAATTACAAAAAGGGAAAATTACCAATATCCCTTATGAACACAGGCACAAAAATTGCTCACAAAATATCAGCAAATAAAATCCTGTAATATATACAAAGACTAATACATCATGACCAAGTAGAGCTTTTCACAGAATGCAGGTTGGTTCAACAGTTGTAAATAAATCAGTGTAATGCACCATATTATTCATAACAGAAAAAAGGAAAGGAAAGACAATGTAACTAGATGCCAAAAAATAAAAAACTATCAAGATTTAACACTCATTTATAAGAAGAAAAACATTTTAACTAGGAACAGAAAGGAACTTCATCAACCTGATAAAAGGCCTCTGATAAATCTATGACTAACTTTACATTTAAGGGCAAAATATTAAACATTTTTCCCTTGGAAGCAAGGCAAGGATGTCCTTTCTCACCATGTCTAGTCAGTGTTGTCCTGGAGATCCTAGCCAATGCAATAAGAAAAAAAAAGACAAAGATCAAAAGAGAAGAAGTAAAACTGTATACATTTATAGATAGTATAGTAGTTTACGGTTCATATAGAAAACCCTAAGGAATCTACAGAGAAATTGCTAGAACATCAGTAAATTTAGCAAGGTTGCAAGATAAGGCCGTAAACAAAAATAAATGGTATTTCTAAATACTGGCAGCTGCAAACAATTGAAAATGAAATTTTAAAATAAGGCCATTTACCATAGCGTCAAAATATGAAATATTTAGAAATACACTAACAAAGTATGTGCAATATATTTTCTCTGAAAATGTAGACAAGAGAAATTAAAGAAGACCTAAGAAAATGGAAAGGTGTGCCATGTCTATAAACTAGAAGAATCAATATTAATTGACCTCTAATACTGGAGGACTCAATATTATAAGCTCAATAATGAGCTATATCTTCAATGCAATCCCAATCAAAATTCATAGACTAAAATTTTTATGGATATGAAAAGAACCTATAATAGCAAAAACAACATTGAAAAAGAAGAACAATGTTGGAAGACTCATGCTAATTAATTACTAAGCTAAAGCAACCAAGACAACATGGTATTAGCATTAGAATAGATGAACAGGTCAATGTAAAAGAACAGATCCACACTTACTGATTTTCATTAATGGCACCAAGCCCATCCAATGAGGGAAACAGAAGCCTTTTCAACAAATAGTGCTGAAAGAACTGAATAAACATATGGGGGAAATGAACCTCAACCCCTACCTCACACTATACATAAAAATTTAACTTGAAATAGATTATAAACCTAAACACAAAAGTTATGCTATAAAGCCTCTGGAAGAAAACATAGAATGCCTCATGACCTGCGGTCTCTTAGAGAAGATACAAAAGACACTCACTTAAAAGAAAAATGATTGACAAATTGGACTCCATAAAAGTTAAAAAATTATACTCATCAAAAGTCACTGTTAAGAAAATGAAAAGACAAGCCACAGACTCTGAGAAAACATTCACAATTCATATATATGACAAATTACTGGTATCCAAAATACATAAAGAACTCACATAAATCAATAATAAAAAGTTAAACAATCCAATACAAAGATGAACAAAACACTAAGAGCTCAGATTTCACCACTATACAATTCATCTATGTAACAAAAAACCATCTGTACTCCCTAAATCTATTTAAATTTTTAAAAAACGGACAAAAGATTTGAACAAACTTTTTTAAAAAGATAGATGAATGGCCAAGAAACACATAAAAGGTGCTCAACATCATTAATAATCTAGGAAATACAAATTGAATCACAATGAGATACTACCGCACAACCACTAGAATGGCTAAAATTTAAAAAACTGAGAATACCAAATGTTGGCCAGAATGTGAAACAACTGGAACTCTCATACATTGCTAATGGGTGTTAAAATCATACAACTGATTTGGAAAATGAGCAGTTTCTTAGAAATTTAAACATACACTTAGATGTTCACCCAAGAAAAATGAAAATGTATGTCCACACAAAGCTTATCCACAAATGTTCATAGCAGCTTTCTTCATAATAGCCATAAAACTAGATATAACCCCAAATGTTCATCAACAAAAGAACGGATAAACAAACTGGGATGTGTTCATACAATGGAATGCTACTCAGCTGATACATGCAATAACATGGATAAATCTCAGAAACAGTATGTTGAATGAGAGATGCCAGACACAAAAGAGTACATGCTATATGGTTTCACTTATTTGAAGTTCAAGACAGATCAAATTAATATTTATTATAGAAAGCAGATCAGTGGTTGGCTGTGGGTGGTGGAAAGTCACTGGAATGGGGTGGAAAGGAACGTTCTGGGGTAAGGAAAATGTTCCATATCTTGATTGTGCCATTGATTCCAAGTGTATACTTTTGTCAAAACTCATGGAATTGTACACTTAAGATATGTGTATTTTGCTATATACAAATTTTACTTCACTTTCATTGCTCTTGCTAATGCAGGACTCCAGAGCCTTAGTAAATCTCCCCAACATTTTCTGACATTCCCCCAGTGTACTGTGTGCTCACATGAAGCCCTTAGGCTTCCTCCCAGCACTTCCTCCATCACGTGTGTTGATGTGTGTATTGCCGTGGCTGGTTTCGTGTCCCCTCACAATCCACTTTAGATGATTACAGAACCAAACTGAAAGGCACACACTAGGCTTGGAGTTCAAGGACTTGGTTTGAGTGCTGAAGCTAGGATCAATTGCTGGGTTTTCTCTTACTAGCTGGATGACTTTGGGAAAGTTACCTGGGTAGGTTACCCCTCTGTGCCTCGTTTTCATCATCTATAAAATGGGGAGAATAACAGGACCTGCCTGGTGGTGTGGTGTGAGGATTAAGTGAGTTAATGCACAGGAAGGACTTAGAATAGTGCCTGGAACAGAGTAAGTGCTGTTTAAATGTTTGTTAAATCAATTTTAAGCATTATATAA
Source organism: Mirza zaza (assembly GCA_008750895.1). NCBI lineage: Eukaryota > Metazoa > Chordata > Mammalia > Primates > Cheirogaleidae > Mirza > Mirza zaza. Next base: position 9,010 of record VSMD01028025.1, on the reverse strand, counting down.
ATTGTCTTCGTGGTCTTCAAAAGGAGGACATTACCTAGGGGAAGAAAATTAGTTGAAGTAGCCAAATCTCATATTCATTCCTTTAAATATGCCACTCATTTAAATGTTTTTAATTCAGCTAAGGGGGAAATTATATACATATATACACAAGGCTGCTTTTAGCTTAGTCAACAGGAGCAGAATCTTCAACATAGCGACATAAAATAACATCAAAGACAATGCTGAAAGAAAGGTGAATGATAAAATTGGGGTCAAGCAGTCTTAAATTGAGGGCACTATCTTGGCTCTACTTGTCCTCGAAGTAAGAAATACAGTTGGAGGGATGTGTACGAGGACATGGGCCCAGACGCTGCCTGAGTGGCCAGGGCAGAGGGACCACCAAGGCTGGCTTGTGAGCTGCTGCTCTGCACCTGGGCAGGGCCAGGCTGGGGAGGGACCCTCCTTGGTGTCTGCTTGTGAGGCACAGGGGACCAGACTATCCATCACAGCATCATAATGCTTAAGCAGCATGAAGTCGTAAAGCCAGTAGTGAAGCAGGCATGCTCCACTGCCAGCCCACTCACCCTCCTCTCTCTACTTCCCCCAGTCCCTCCCCAACCCGGTGGTGGAAGGTGGAGGCAGGAAGCCCTGAGCAGCCCTTCAGCTCAGTCACTGGCAGGAGGGACCCCTGAAGATGGACTCTCTGCCCTGGCTGGCAAGGCTACAAGGTACGAAAGAAAGCGGTATTATTCCTTAACTCATTCATTCATCAAATAAATATTTATCGAATGCCTACCATAGTCCAGACCCTGCCCTGGCATTGGAAACATCACAGAATCAAACCAAGAAAGATTCCAGCCATTCTATAGCATGTTAAAAGGGGCTCAGTGCGTTGGTGAACATAGAGCAGAGGAAAGGGAGCAGGATTTGGGGGTGGGGGATAGAGTGCACTGCAGAATTTAAAAGGGCAGGGCAGGGATAAAGGTGAAGAGAGCAAGGAAGTAACAATGGTCCTAAATTTAAGGAGGCACTCACTCTCTGGGTCATGCAAATGCATGCTCACCACCTGAGATCCTGAGAAATTTAAGTTCCTCCTTAAATTTCCTGCCCTGGGCAACTCCTCACCGGCCTCACCCTAGTTCAAGCCCAGCTAGAGGCTTCTTTGAGAAGGTGAGGTCTTAGCCAAAACAACCTCAAAAAAAGAACAGAGTTGGAGGCCTCATACTTCGTGACTTCAAAACTTACTGCAAAGCTACAGTAATCAAAATAGTGTGGTAGTGGCATAAAGACAGACATACAGATCAATAGAGTAGAGTAGAATAGAATAGGACACCCCAGAAATAAACACTCCCATACACGGTCAAATGATTTTCAACAAGAGTGCAAAGACCATTCAACAGGGAAAGGTCAGTCTTTTCAACAAATGATGCCAGGAAAACAGGATATCCACATGCAAAAGCATGAAGTTGGACACTTACTTTAACCCATATGCAAAAGTTAACTCAAAAGGGATCAAAGACCTAAACATAGAACCTGTAACTTATAAAACTCTTAGAAGAAAACATGGAGAAAATTTCACAACATTGGATTTGGCAATGATTTCTTGGGTATGATGCCAAAACTGCATCTGATGAAATAAAAAATAGATATACTGGACTACAACAAAATTTAAAACTTCTGTGCATCAAAGAACGCAATCAACAGAATGAAAGGCGACCCATGGAATGGGGAGATAATACTGGCAAATAATAAATCTGATAAGGGATTAAGAATATATAAAGAACTCCAACTCAGCCACAAAAGATCAACCTGATTAAAAAATAGGAGAAGGACTTGAAAAGAAATTTCTCCAAAGAAGATATATAACTGGCCAATAAGCACAAGAAAAGATGTTTCATATCAATAGTCATTGCAGAAATGCAAATTAAAACCACAAGGAGATACCACCTCATACTCATTAGAATGGCTACTACCAAATCAATCAATAAACTAAAAAATAGCAAGTGTTATGAGGATGTAGAGAAATTGAACCCTTGTGCACTACTGGTAGGAATGTGTACCGGTACAGCCACCATGAAAAACAATATGGCAGTTCTTCAAACAATTAGAAATAGAATTACCAAACGGTGTACCAATTGCTTTTCTGAGTATATATCTAACAGAATTGAAACCAAGGTCTCAAAGAGATATGTGTGCACCCATATTTATAGCAGCATTATTCACAATAGCCAACAGGTAGAAGCAACATAAGTGTCCATTGATAGATGAATGGAAAAACAAGATGTAGTATAACCATACAGTGGAATATATTCAGCCTGAAAAAGGAAGGAAATTCTGTTACACGCTATGACACAGATAAACCTTGAGGATGTTATGCAAAGTGAAACAAACCAGTCACAAAAAGACAAATACTGTATGATTCCACTTACGTGCTGTTCCTAGAGTAGTTAAATTCATAGAGACAAAAATTAGAATAGTGGTTGCCAGGAATGGGGAGTGGGGAGTTACTGTTTAATGGGTATAGAGTTTCAGTTTTGCAAGATGAAAAGAAAAGAGCTCTGGAGATGGATGGTGGTGATGGTTGCACACTGCATAACAACGTGAATGCGCCTAATACCATTGAACTATACTCTTAAAAATAGTTAAGATGGTAAATTTTATGTTATGTATATTTGACAACAATTAAAAATAATAAAAACAATAATAATAAAAGAAGGTGAGGCTTGTGTAAGTACTTGAAGGAGGTAAGGAAGTTAGCCAAGCAGACATCTCAGGGAAAAGTAGACCAGGCAGACAGTAGCAAAAAGGTAAAAACCCTGGAGTGACAGTGTGCTTGGTGTGACAAAACCACAGCCTCCCCCTGACTTCCTGCCACGCTGGTACGTTGCATGCAGTTGGTGATGTCTTAGACCTTACTTTCCCACTGGGCAGGCTTCAATTTATCGTCTACTTGTTTAAGCTCCCGCTGGGACGTTTTTGGGACGTGCATCTTGTAAAGCGCATCTAGGTGGCACATGTGTCTGCAGCTGGCACCGCAGACCACGAGGCCAGCTCCTCATTCTTGTTTTCCTGCAGTGCTGGTCCCAGACTGAGGCACTCACAGATGCTTGACAACAAGCCATGTGTTTGAGACAAGAGCATGAGGAGGTAGAGAGAGGATGGCGCTTCATGATCCACAAAGGAACAAGGTCCTAGAGATACAAGGTCCCAAAGGCTCACTGGACTACGTTGACTCACCAGCTTTGGTGAGAGATAAGCTTCACCCTTCCCCCGTCTGCTAATGATCAGGGCTCAGACAAATCAGTGATCAAACTTTAAAAGACAGTCTGTGAACCACTAATCTCACAGAAGAACAATTGCATGAGAGTTTACTGTAGCCATATGAAGGGAATTTTTATGAACCTTTTAAATCTGCTGATATACTTGGGGAGCGAGCGCATCAGTGGTGCATTTAAAGTCTGTGTGGAAGTAAACATTTTACTGCATGTTTGGGAAGAAGGGAAAAGTTAGCCAAGATTCATATTTTTCTAGGGCAAATGAGGTCATGCACTGGTTTTCAGCTGATCTTCCCTCCCATGGGGTCCTGTAAAGATTCGTTGAAGGCCCCAAACACACTGCTTTGCTACTCCTGAAATTGATGGGATTTTGGTTAAACACAATAGTAAGCATTCTCCCCAAGACAGTCCTGGAAGAAACAACTAGAAAATGGTGTCATAGCTGCCCAAACCAAGACAACAGCGCCCGTGAGCACTCTCCCACACCCTGAGGGCTAGGGACCCAGGATGATGCATGCAGGACTAGGCTGGCCCTTAGTCCAGGACTAAGGGGAGAGCAAAGGGAGGCCCCTCCTTCCTTCTCCTGGTCCCCAGGCCTGTCTGGAGCTGCCAGCATGGGCATAATAGGACATTAGAACTGCTCTGTGTTCCCCATGTGGTCTCTGCCCAGAGGGAGCCCTTGTTCAAGTAGACATTTGCCACTCTGCCACTTCATGTTTCTTCCTCTCAGGCCCCAGTTTCCTTTAAGGAACTTCTGTCTGCTTGGAGTGTCCGGGCTTGACCAATTAGGCTCCTTAACCCAGGCCCTAGAGTCTTGAGGGAAAGGACATAGGGAGGGACCAATTTCCTTCCAACCCTGGTTCCTGGACTTACAGTAGCTACCAGATGTCTATAGTCAACCACCCTACACAGATGTCTCGAGCCACCCGGCTTCCTCTCCTTTTCCCAAGCCTCATTCTCTAGCCTTCACATCCTCTCTTGAGTTGTGTGGGAGCCTTCCAATAAATCCCTAATGTGCTGATACCTGCTGGAGCTAAAGTTGCCTGTCTGCAAAGAATCCTGGTGGGTACACATGGGCAAAGCCTCAGAGTCTGCTATGAAGATGAGCATCAAAAGTGCTTACACCCCATGTCTCTAGGCAAACCCTCGCCTTAGCAGAACCACTGTGCCTCTCTGGGGTTCCAAGTAGAGGCCCGAGGAGCTGTGAATTCATTATTTCAACAACCTGAAATAAGTCTCAGAATACATGGCCTTCATAGGGGCAGGGGAGAGACCCAGTGCTCTCTCAAGGACCCTTTCTCAAGTAGGATGCCCAAGAGAAAAGTGTCAGGAGCCATCACAGACCGAGATGCCACAATGCAGAACCCTGAATTTATTTTTACTTTAATGGTGGTAATACATAATGACATAAAATTTACCATTTTAACCACTTTTAAGTATACAGTTCTGTGATGTTAAGTACATTCATATTGTATGCAACCACCATCACCATCCATCTCCAGAAATCTTTTAATCTTGCAAAACAAACTCTGCACCCATTAAACATTAACTCCCCAATCCTCGCTCCCTGGCCCAGCCCTGGCAACCACCAGTCTTCTGTCTTTATGTCTCTATGACTTCTTCTTTCTGTTTCTATGACTCTGACTACTCTAGGAACCTCATGCAAGTGGAATCACACGGTATTTGTCCGTTTGTGGCTGGCTTACTTTACTTGGCATGATGTCCTCAAGGTTCACCCATGTTGTAACATGTCAAAACTTCCTTCTTCAGACTGAATGATATCCCATTGTATAGATAAGACCACATTTTTGTTTATCCATTTACCTGTCAGTGGACACCTGGGCTGCTTCTACCTTTTGGCTACTGTGAGTGATGCTGCTGTGAACATGGGTATACAAGTATCCGCTGAAGTTCTTGCTTTCAGTTCTTTTGGCTGAATTTACTTTTTTGTTGTTGTTGTTACATTTAAAATTTTTATGTTTCTCATTTTTTTTCTATTTCATCTGTTGACCATGAACCAGTGAGTGCATTTACTTTTGAAGACAGCCAAAGGTGAGCTGGACAGCCTTGCCTTTTTATAGGTGGATCTACTCAAATAGTATCTCTCTGAGCCCTTGCTACATGCAAGACACTAGGATAGGCCCCAGGGACACAAACATAAATACACCTAGGCTCTTCCCAGCCCCTACCAGGAAGAGAAGAGGCTCCCACACAGAAATGTCAGGAACGATGCCTACCTCATCCCGTAAGCTCCCAGACAGGAGCACCAATAACTCCTCTGGGAGCTCTGAGGAAGGAGAGGCTGGCATGGGTGGGGGCACTGGAGTTAGGCCATGGATTGTGCCAGGATGCAGAGCAGCAGGAGGACCACCCTTGCTAGGACCACCCATCATGTGGTAAGAGCCTGGCTGTCCCAGGCCTCCATCCCATTTTGTGTGGCTGAGCTAGGAAGCTGACCTGTTCTTGTCCTTGTGAAGCTTCCAAACACTGCAACCCCAGCCACCATGAATCTTTCTCCATGGCTCCTCTTACCACATAAAGAAGCCAGAAGGCTGCTGCAAGCCCTCCCCAAATCACTAGCTCCCCAGGCCAGGCCTTGGTGCTACCAATTCTTTCCAGGCATCTGTTTCAACATTATATTTTTTGATGGGTTTCAGGTACCTCTGACACAGTGCAATAAAATGAAACAAGCCACCCATCTTTGGGCTCCCTCACCCTTGCAGAGCTCAACACTGCTTTTCCTGTTGTCGAGGAGAAGCCATCCCACCCACCAAGTTCACTTAAACCGAGGCATCCACATTCCCACAGGAGAGTGCACGTATGCTCAAAACCCTTAAACAACCCTCACCATATGTGTCGATTTAAATGGAAACCAAACGGGGAAAGATCCTGACGACAGTCTGTCACTGACTGCAGCGCTACTTCCCCCAGTTAATTTATGTCTTCCGTAATCACGTTGATGCTTTTTAAAAGGCTCCACCTGTGATGGCACTTTTTTTTTTTTTTTTTTGGCCCATACGTTCACATTCAAAGGTCCCCAGCCCAGGCGCTAATAGTCATTTTAAGACACCACACTCATGGAGCACTTTATCTTCCTAGCTCTTTACCTGTATTAATTAATTAGTGCTATAAATACAACCAGCACATGACTATTCTAGAGCTAATCAGTCACTGACTCAGCTCAAGACCTGGAGGGAAATTAGGAAAATCGAATCTTTCAAAAGTTGGGCCTGTACAAGGTAACGTAGTCAATTCTGTCCTGAGAGTCAGTGGGGACAGACTGATTTAGGCTCTACCTGGGTAGAAAAGCAATGTCCTTAACAGTAAGCCAGCAACCCTGGTTAAAATGACTCTGACCTATTGTAAGTATCACAAAACATGGATTATGTTGCCCTACTGACTGAGTGTGCTAGTGCTCACAGAGGATCCACTACTGTATACACCTCATCCTAGGATATGTAAGTGCCAGGAGGTGGTCTTAGGCCTTTCTCAGTAAATTATTATGGCAGAGTTAAGTAGAACCAGGATATTGTCCAAGGTCAGCAACATCAATCCCAAAAATCAAGCAAAGAAAACCAGGGGGCTTGAGGTTGATAGAAAATATTACAAATTCATGGAGCCATTCAAAAATATACTTATTGAACATCTACAGTGTGTGGCATGCCAGAGATACTAGGAACAAGACTTGGTCTCCACTCTCACAGAGCTTAGAGCCACTGAGGAGGACAGACTAGAAAACAACAAGAAACATACCAGGAATCTATGATGCTCAGAATCCAATGCATATAAGGGGAAAAGTCTAGCAAAAGGATATTCTAAACTGCCCAATTCACCTTTACACACACACACACACACACACACACACACACACAGAGAGAGAGAACACAGTTTATCCATTTGACCATTGTCTTAGACCCTTTTCTGTTGCTGTAATAGAATACCAGAGACTGGGTAATTTATAATGATCAGAAATTTATTGGCTCACAGTTTGGGAGGCTGGAAAGTCTATCAGGGTGCTGTCATCCTGCAAGGGCCCTCCTGCGGCATCATCCCTGGCAGAAGAGCAGAGGACAAGAGTGGGTAAAAGACAGAAAGGCAAAAGGAGGTCAAACTTGCCCTTGTATGAGGGACGTGCTCCCTCCATAATGAGTATTCTTGGGATACTTCACTTGAGTGTGCTAGTATTTTGTTGAGGATTTTGGCATTTATGTTCATCAGGGAAATCGGCCAGTAACTCCTTTTCTAACCATGTCCTTGTCTGGCTTTGCTTATTAGGGTAATGCTGATCTCATAAACTGAGTTTGGAAGTGTTCTCTCCTCCTCAATTTTTTTTTTTTTTTTTGAAGAAATTTGAGAAGGATTGGTATCAATTCTTCTTTAAGCATTTGTTAGAATTCACCAGTGAAGCCATCTTGTCTCCTGGGCTTTCCTTAGTTAAGAGATTTTTGATTACTGATTCAAATCCTTTAGTTTTCACATTTTCTATTTCTTTATGACTTGGCCTTATTATGTTGTATTAATTGTCTTTATGATTCAGTCATGTTATATGTTTATAGGAATGTATCCATTTCTTCTAGGTTATCCAATTTGTTTGCATATTGTTCATAGTAGTGTTTATTGATTCTTTGTGTTTCTGTGGTATCAGCTGTATTATCTCCTCTTCCATTGCTGATTTTTAATATTCTGTCTTTTTTCATAGTTGGTCCAGCTAAAGACCATCAATTTTATCTTTTCAACAAAGCAACTGTTAGTTTCACTGATCTTTTCTATTGTTTTTCTAGTCACTATTTCATTTATTTCTGCTCTGATCTTTATTTCCTTCCTCTGCTTATTTTGAGCTTAGTTTGTTCTTCTCTTTCTACTTCCTGGAGATACAAAGTTAGGTTGTTTATTTGAGACCTTCCTTTTTTCTTACCGTAGGTGTTTATCTACATAAATTTCTCTCTTAAAATGCTTTTGCTGCATCCCATAAGTTTCAGTATGCTTAGTTTCCATATTATAGTATGTCTCAAGATTCTTTTTTTTTTTATTTCTTCTTTGACCCATTGGTTTTTGCTATGACCTGAATGTCTATGTCCTCTTTAAAATCCTAACCCCAAGGTGATGATAATAGGAGTTGGGGCCTCTGGGAGGTCATTAGAGCTACAGTAAATCTTTGTAGGAAGCATATAATGAGGTTTTTAAAAAATATATCCATTTAGCCACTCTATATATTTTGATTGGGAAATTTAACCTATTTACATTTAAAGCAATTATTGATAGATAAGAACTTACTACTGTCATTTTATTCATTGTTTTCTGACTCTTTTGTAGTTCTTTTTTTTTTTTTTTTTATTTCATCATATTATGGAAGTACAAACATTGTTAGGGTTACAAATATTGCCCCTGCCCCCTCCCTCCCCCCGATATGTCCAATCCCCTGGTGGTGTACATCACACACGTTATGGAAGCACACACCCCTTTCCTCCTCCCCACCCCTGCCTGCCCACCACCTGTTAAAGTTTTTTTTTTTTTTTTTTAACATTTTGGTTACATTGTATATCTTTGCCTCTCCCTAAGAAGGGTTAGAGGTATGCCCTCCCCCTCCAAAATGCTCATCTCATCCCTAAGGTTCGGTGCCCCCCCACACACCGAATCTCTGGTGAGCATTGCCACCATTTGAAAACCAAAGTTTAAATCAGTCAGTACCAATTTGATGGCGAGTAGATGTGGAGCCCATTTTCCATGTCTTGTGTCGCCTCACTTTGGATAACGGG